>BTPG01000008.1:79609991-79754357 GCA_036245525.1 Semisulcospira habei | reverse complement strand
TTCAGAATTAACGGGGGTAAAATTGGGGACAAAATTTTGATATTAAAAAATGATGTAAATTAATGACTGATGCGGCTCTATTGAATTCATTGTCTATCGGGACTCTATTGTTTTATCTCTCCCCCGTTGCCGTTGCTGGTTGCCCTGTCAACCCTGTTTTGCCCTGTCAACCCTGTTTCACTGACCACGTCGATCTTTTTAAGTCCCTTCTATGTATAGAAGAGAAGGGACTTTTTCGGACGGGTCAAGGTTGGGCGAATTTAGTAGCATGTCCATGATGTCAAAGGCGGGCAGGCTAAACCTCTAACAATTGAAGTAACAAGATAAAAATTACGTCATGTCTAGTTACGCTAACCTCGCTGCTGAACGTACATTTGGCGCGAAGCGCCGTATGTGCGTATGTATGTATTTGTGCCTATGTATGTAAACAAGAGAATATCCGATATTTCTGTACACACAAGCTTGAAACTTGGCGAAATACTTTCTTAAGTGGGTGGCTAAGAGAGCCTCCGAGCATATTGTAATTGAATGTCTCATTGAAGACACAACCGTTTATAGGAAGAAAGTTGACCCAGATTAGAGTCCGTAATTTTTGTCATATTTACTTGAACTTTTGCATATAGCTAGTTTGGAGAAAGACATTGGATGAGTTCGTTAGCCAGCTTTGTATCCTTTCAACTTGTTTAGTAAAAATTAATTCTTTTCAGAAAAAAATTAAAACACTAAAAAACCTTTACTTCTGGAGAAAGTCAGACAGTGGCGTGAAGTAAAAGAGGCAACTCCGTCACCACGCAGACACTGACATATTAATACTCTAAATATGACGTCATCTCTCTCTCTCTCTCTCTCTCTCTCTCTCTCTCTCTCTCTCTCTCTCTCTCCTCTCTCTCTCTCTCTCTCTCTCTCTCTCTCACACACACACACACACACACACACACACAAACATGCGCGCATCTCCAGGAGGAATAGATCCTCATGCGCATTGAGGGCGCATGGGGATCTGTGCCTCTTAGAGATGTTTGGAGCGCGCGCGCACGCACGCACTAACACGCACACACACATCGACGCGCTTTCAGAAGAGCATGCAGGTGACCCGTGTACTTAGTATATCATGTAGCTAGGTAAAGTCAACCTGCTATCACACAAATTATAGCAAGACTGAAATTGTACAGTGAAGTTCTAGTTTTGTCACCATTTTATCAAGCCTATGAAGCGAAAATGAAACATATCACGTAAAATATAAATTACGTAAAATCTAAAACTTACGTCATGACAAATGACATTTGACAAATCAATGACGCTTCTTTAAGTTTACTGCCCCACTGGCACCGAGGTGATCAGGGAAAATCAATAACTCGTATGGCCTGCGCCCCTTATAGAACTCACTGACGCATTGGCAGATCTCGGCGAGACATTTTTTAATAGGAGATAATTCAACATCAGAATCAGGTCAAAGACAAAAGGTAGAGACCATTGACAGCAAGGACAGCTCTCATATATAAGGGACTTTGTGGGTTATGGTTCATCCCATCTTGTTTTTCTTCCAAGGTTGAAAAAGAAAGTCAGTGCGGAGGTATTGAGCACGTTCCATGCTAGAGAAGATGTTGCAAGGGGCATCACTCACGTTGAGTTCGTTTTGCCCATGGCTCCCGGCCGTCTGTGCTACGTCTAAACCCTTTTAGCCCCAAGGTCCCATTTCTCAACTTTTGGAGGTGTTGCCTAATGACTGTGTATAGTTGCAGGAGATGGATTGACCATGATAATTCAAAACGTAGTGCCAGATTAGCTTGGCGCCTAAGGCGCCAAGCTAATCTGACACTAACCTTGAATTATCGTAGTCAATCATTCTCCTGCTGTAGGGACTCGGGGCTAAATGAGTTAAAACGAATAAAACACGACCTACCTACCTACCTACCCTTTTAAAATGGCGAAATAATTTGCAGAAACTTGTATATTGGCCTTATGTTCTTTATGATAGGATTAATGGGACTTCAGTTGCACGAGAGAGCTTAAATCATGCGCAAGCCACTAAGCAAGGTGCTCGGCTACAGCGGAGCCCCTTGCTTAGCGGCCAGCGCAGGACTGAACCCGCTCGCGCAACTGAGCCCTGTCTCTGTCTGTGCACAGTCACACAGCGTCTAATTATTTTATTACGGGTTACGGGGCGGCGTGGTTTGACTTGAAGGATGTTCATTACCGATGCTGTACCTGAAACACAGGGGGCGTGACAGGAACGCAAACGGGGCGTCTGGTTTTTAGCGCCACATTATGTCACAGTGGCATACTACTTGAGTTTGTAGTCTTCTTTGTGTTACTTACTTCCGTACAGACAGTGGTTCGATGCGCTGGAGCGAGTTTGTATGAGTTGTTTGAAAACTGGCACAGCTGTATGTTTTTGCGCGGTTGCTGGAGGTCCTGTTCAGTTTTTGAGGTAAGGAAAAGGCATCACTTCATTATTGTCTCTAAGTATGTAATAATATACAGCGAAACGCACATTATATATTGGCGTACGAAGTCGAGGCAACAACAACAGAAAAAAAAAAAAGGGGGGGGGGGGGGGGGGAAAGTGACGGCCAAGCGCGTAAAATGCAAAAAATTCCAAAGAATGAAAAAGACGCGCTTTAAAAATGAAAATTGCAATACGGTTCTGTTTTAATTGTATTTTTTAAGTGTGTTTCTTTCTTTCTTGAGATTTTCATCGTTGGTGGTGGCTTGTTTGGGGGGTGGTTATAGCGGGAGTTTTGTTGGAAGACGCATCAGGTTAGGTAAAAAAAAAAAAAAAAAAAGTCTTGTGTAACCGGTTGAGCGGTCACCGACTCGTAAAGGTTTTACGGGTCAGTGGCCAGCAGCCAGATAAGGAAGTCATTCGAGACGTGGCGTACAGATACTTACACGACAAAGAATGTAAGTCGGTGTTGGTGTGTATGAAATGAAGTATGGGTATGAAATAATGTTAACCTGTTACATCCTGAGGCTGAATTTTACAATTCGTTTATTGCCCTATGAAGGCTATATGACAGATTAACCCATATCCTACTGAGGCTAAAAGCTTCAAATTTGTACACTACCATATATATGCAAACTACATTATCGTACTTACAGATAAGGATATAGACCAATGGCTTTAGTTCAAGAGTGGTGCCAGAATAGCTTGGCGCCTAGAGGCGCCAAGCTATTCTGGCACTACCCTTGAACCATATTACTCAGACTTATTTCACACACTGGTGTATTCCGAATGATAAGGGTTAAGAGAAAGATGAGGCGCAAAGCTATTCTGGCACTACCCTTGAACTAACGGTCAATTTTATATCAAGCATGGGGTGTATCAGGATAAAAACGGTTAGCTCAGTAGCTGAGAAAGTGTCGTATAGCGTTGCCGGCGATAGCGCCATACGACCTTTCCGCAGCTGTTGATGCGGAGCGCCTGGAATGAGTTATCGCTGACTTCATTTCTCGCGATTCTGTATGCCGCACATACGCGTGTAGGCGTTTTCCCCAGCTGGCGTTAGTCGTTTTTATTTTCTTTTTATTAACAGTTGGTTAGTCGAACTTTCATAATCAATAGTTTTTGAGTCTAGTCAGTCGGTGTTGTTTTGAGTACTTGTGTAGTTGGTGTCGCAGTTTGATCGAACTTGCAGATCTATATGCTTTTGTTGGCCACACAGCAGATAGGTCACACTAACCACGTGCTTTGAAACTGGCAGCATTCCTGCTGCTTGAAAGTTATTATTTCCCAGACGAATGAAATGACTTAGGTTTTACAAGTATACGCTTGTAGTTGGACTTGACTTCCTGCTGCTCGTGAAACACGCGGAAGGTATGACAGAATGCTATGGCGTTCGTGTTTTATGTATAGAATGTAATCTATCTCAACTCACAAGCCCAAGAATACAGCACGAAAAAAAATCCATGACAGCGACTCGTCTGTGGGAAATACTATTTCTCACAGAGGAGTCGCTATTATTAGATTTTTTAAAAATTTATTTTTTATTTTTTTTGCGAGGGATTCCTGAACATTTTCCGTGATTTTCCAAAAGCCTGAGTGTCCATTTTTTGGAGAAAAGCGAGATTTTCACATGAAAATCTCCCGTTTCTAAAAAAAAAAAAAAGGACTTTCAGGCTTTTGCCAGGGCAGACTTGTGGCCAGTCTTGCTGTAAAACTGCAGTTCTTTGCATGTCCTAATTTGCCAGTACACTTATCAGTCCTCGTAGATTTGTGACAGTTTGCCGATAGCCGAGTTTGCAGCCTATGAATAGCCGTCCAAATGTCTGGTCACAGGAGTCCGAGGACATCTGCCTTATCTCAGCTCCGTACAACTACAGTAGAAATAAAGCAGCTGGCCTCAGTTTCCTGTGGGCCGGTCGGTAGACGGCCCCCGTAATTCACGGCAGTTTGACTGTGTACGCATTGACGTGGGTAAGGTGCTTCGATTACCATCAAAAGGCGGCTTCAACCCCCAACACTATGTTTAGGGGGTAGCTAAGTCAGCCTGACAGAGAAGCATAGATTTAGGAGAAGCATAGATGCAAACGTTGACTGCAGGGGCTCATGAGGATCCATCCATACCTCTTGCTTAAGGGTTAGTTGCGGTTTCCCTTCTTTTTTTTTTTCCTTTTTTTTCTTCTTTTTTTTTTGGGGGGGTGGGGGGGGGGGGGTGGGTGGGGGGTGATAACAATGCGATCTTGTTGGGTTTTATTCAGTATGTTGTCATGGTCCACGAACCTGATGCATCATCCATGGACCCCTGACAACAAGAGGCATGGGTCCTCATGAGCCCTTGTGTCTGCATGATCTAATGTGGATCTGTGCCTCACTGCGTGCAACAATTAGTATTTTGTTATGATACTTTTGTCGGGGGGGGGGGGGGGGGGAGGGGGGGGGAGGGTTCGAGTGGGTGTGGGGGGGGGAGGGTTCGAGTGGGGTGGGGGTGGGGGGTGGGGGATAAAGTGTTGCAGGCTTCCGTGTATTGTGACGGTCGTCCGACGTCAGTGTTGCCCTAGAACTGGTTACTAGACGGGGAACGACAAAGGACACCTGGAACGTACTAGAGACAAGAACACGGTCATTGTAAAGCGCTCTGCCAGTGTCAAACTGTAAAACTACTCGCGTGTTTGTCATTTATTTTGTGTAATGAATGTGCCTGCTTGGGATGAGGTATTGTGTACTGTACCTGTGGACTAAATAAATGTATTATTTAACCCATTTAGCCCCGAGACCCTATAGCAGGAGATAAATTGAGCATGATAATTCATGGGTAGTGCCAGATTAGCTTGGTGCCTGAAGGCGCCGAGCTATGCTCAATCCATCTCGTGGTTTTGTTTTGTTTTGTATGACCGAATGAATGAATGAATTTTATTTAATGTCTTGTCATGTTTAATGTCTTCTAATCTTATCTTTTGTGTAATTTAGTACTATTACAATTATTACCCTGTGTTTGTAGAGTAGCAACGGCAAGTATGAAAAATGGCACATGTGTTAATTACTTCATCCGTTGAGAAATAAAGTTTCATTCATTTCATTTCATTTCCTGCAACTGGTACATAGTCAGTAGGCAACACGTCCAAAATTTCAGAAATGGGACCTTGGGGCTAAAAGGGTTAAGTATATTTTGTTGTCTGTATTATTAGTAGTATATATTACCAATATCAAAACTGTAAACCTTTTAAATATAAAGTTCACAGTCAATATAACACACCTGACTGTAAACAAGATATTTAATACTGCTAAATAGTTCGATTAGTACCTGCTAATGGTGAACTGAACTGCCTATTTGACACCTGCATGTAGATGTCAATACCTGTTGTAGATAAAGTACATGACATTTGACACACCTGACACGATTGTACACTTGTTGACTCTCTCGATTCGCCACCGCTGATAAGCGGTGGCGAATCGAGAGAGACAAGTGTGACATAATACCTGCTACAGGTAAAGGACGTGGCAATACCGAAACTTATAGCAAGTCTATAATCTCTCTCTCTCTCTCTCTCTCTCTCTCTCTCTCTCTCTCTCTCTCTCTCTCTCTCTCTCTCTCCCCCCCCCCCTCCCCACCCGGGTCTGCCCTGGGGGACTTGGGTGGGGTTAGGTACTTTTTAGTTCCCAGGGTCACCCTGGTCAGCCCCACAGGGTGGGTTTCCTTTCTATTCTGGGGCATGTGTTTCTGTCTACCCTTGGTCCATTCACCTGTATTTGTCTTTTTAAAACTCTCCCTACTGTCTGCGCTGCCTGTAGCTCTTGATATTGGATGTGTGTTGCTAAATGGTCACAGCTTTATTTAGGCCCCATGATGTAGGTTTATTTAACGTATTTGACCGGCTGGCGACATACATTCAATTTTCTGTTTAGTTTTTTTTTTTTTTTTCACAAGCAGTGCAGGCACGTCCTGAGAAAGCCTTGTTGCTGTCGGGACGTTAAGCAATGTACAATCAATCAATCTCTCCCCCCCCCCCCCCCCACCCGGGTCTGCCCTGGGGGACTTGGGTGGGGTTAACTACTTTTTAGTTCCCAGGGTCACCCTGGTCAGCCCCACAGGGTGGGTTTCCTTTCTATTCTGGGGCATGTGTTTCTGTCTACCCTTGGTCCATTCACCTATATTTGCCTTTTTAAAAACTCTCCCTACTGTCTGCGCTGCCTGTAGCTCTTGATATTGGATGTGTGTTGCTAAATGGTCTTAGCTTTATTTAGGCCCCATGGCGTAGGTTTATTTAACGTATTGGACCGGCTGGCGACATACATTCAATATTCTGTTTAGTTGGGTTTTTTTTACAAGCAGTGCAGGCACGTCCTGAGAAAGTCTTGTTGCTGTCGGGACGTTAAGCAATGTACAATCAATCAATCTTTCTCTTTGTGGGGGAGTGTTCGCATTACTTGGGATGTTGTTTCTGAGTGCAATGTAACTTTGCCTGTTGTTGTATGTCAGTGGATGTAGCAAGGACAGGTTGGAAAAAAAAGGCTGTGCGCCTAATATTTCAATCCTTGATAAATAAAGTTTGTCGGTCAGTCCCCCCCCCCCCCCCCCCACCCTCTCCTTCCCTTCCTCACTCTCTCCATCTATCTATCTAGCTAGCTATCATCACCTGGGGAATGTACTTACTGCTGCATCTGTCCAGCAGACACACGGGCGCATGAGAATTTCTGTATGATATTTGCCCATGTTTGACGTTTACAGAAGGAATGTAAATGCAGCAAATGGATGCCTGTATAATAACTACAAAATTGTGCCATGGGGATAAGTATTTAACTACGCAATGTGCGATTGATGTCAGCATGACAACGGAATGTCGTAACGAGCCGTCAGCTGCAACCGAGGCTTTCTACAAATAGATTTTTAGATAGAGAGATGCGTAGACATGGATGGATTGACAGAGAGATACATACACATAGATGGGTAGATAGAGAGACAGAAATGGATGGGTAGGTAGGTAGGTAAATGGGCAGATAGGTAAAGAGATGGCAAACAGATGGGGAGATGAGTGGCGACTGTGGACAGCTGCTCTGTGTCCGGGCAACACATCCGCTATCGTGGAGCCTCTTCCCCCCCCTCCCCCCCCCCACCCTCTCCCATACCCCCATCCCACCCCCCTCCCCCTCCCCCCTCTCCTCCTCACAACGCCACCCCCACCTTTCACGCCCCTCCCGCTTCACGGTGGGTCGTTTGAGGGTGTCCTGGATTTCGATCGTCCATATTTACTAGACGTACCAAACTTGCGTTGTTAGATGCGCAGACATCGGGCAGTAACAACTCATCCAAGACGTACCGCGTCCGGATACGCGGCTTTGCCGCGTATCCGGACGCAGCACGTCTTGAATGAGTTAACCCATTCATCTTTGACAACCTCCACCAAAACATGGATCAGCCATCATGTTTGAAAGATGTTGCATCCAGGCGAAGAGCTATTCTGGCACCACCCTTGAACCATCATGATTGATTCAACCTCTTTTGCAGTGTGTATCAGGGCTGATTGGGATTAACGAATTCGAGACGTGATGCATTCGGATACGTGGCATAAAGCCGCGTATCTGAATTCAGCACGTCTCGAATGTGTTAACATGAGAATGTGAATGACACCAGACATTGCGACTATGATAACGTTATGCTGTGTGGAAAGTGTGCCCTATAAACGAGTTATCGAATGTGTTAACATGAGAATGTGAATGACACCAGACATTGCGACTACGATAACGTTATGCTGTGTGGAAAGTGTGCCCTATAAACGAGTTATCGAATTTGTTAACATGAGAATGTGAATGACACCAGACATTGCGACTATGATAACGTTATGCTGTGCGGAAAGTGTGCCCTATAAACGAGTTATCGAATGTGTTAACATGAGAATGTGAATGACACCAGACATTGCGACTATGATAACGTTATGCTGTGTGGAAAGTGTGCCCTATAAACGAGTTATCGCAAAACACGTCCACAGATGATGGATGAGTGTCCTCACGTATACTATGCTAAATAGACGACGCAAGGTCATGTTCGGGTAGGTTGCACTTACAGCAAGTATGTCTTCTTCTTTTCGGAAGATGTAGAAAATCCCGAACAAGTCCGTCTTTTTGTCTGGACAGGTCTGAGAAAACCTTTGGATTAACATAACACATTTCCCAATGCTGTCGGGAGAATCCTACACCAGCTTACTTAGTAAACTGGCATCGGGTTCTCCCGACAATACTTGGCAAAGCGTTGAAGAAAATTTTCTGCCTCATCCTGTACACCCAATTTTATGTTATCTAACCGTTCGTGTTACATATCCGGATGCCGGGTAGGTCTATTGATTTGTTTCCCTGACTCGCGTACAACTGAAAATGACAGCAGTCGCACAACTGGAGAAAAAAAACCGTTAGGTAAAACAAATACTCGTAATATCGAGTCCATGAGCAGTTAACCCATTCAGCCCTGACGCACTACAGCAGGAGATGGGTTGACCATGATAATTCAAGGGTAGTGTCAGATTAGCTTGGCGCCTGTCGGCGCCAAGCTAATCTGGCACTGCCCTTGAATTATCATGATCGATCCATCTCCTGCAACAGGTGCATGGTCGTTAGATGACGCCTCCAAAATTTGGGAAATACGTGCGTCGGGCTGAATGATTTAACACATTTGAGACGTGCTGCATTCGGACACAATACAACACAATACTTTATTAATCCCGCATGGGGAAATTCGCTGTTTGCCCATACAGCACACGGCATCATCATTCACTCAGTCAAATAATTAAATAACCCATAACTCTCAATTAAAGAGACGAACTGCAACAGACGTATTGTTAACTTTGTAACAATTTTGGCATCAGAAACACTTATGGTGGATTCCCCCTGTGCCGGCTTCTGGTGTCAGCAATGTTGCAGTGAACTACTGAAAGGGGCTAGAACTAAAGAACGGTGACAGACACTATCTACTGATATTACTGTTGAAGAGGGTAACAGCCTGAGGGACAAACGAGTTGGCATAACGTGATGTACGACTTTTGGGTACTGGAAGTCTGCCACTTCCTTCTATACGAAGTGGCAGACTTCTATGCGACTAATATGCCGCGTATGCGGATGTGTCACGTCTTCCAGGACGCATTTTTTGTTTCTGAAATCCTCGTTCATTCGGCGACCAAAAGCCACAGCCCTCCAAGGAACGTGCATACACACTGGTCATAGATCCTCATAGACATGAGCCCCCGCGACCTATGGCACCGGTTTCAGGCCACTTTATAAATTTCAAATACTGGCGATCAACATTTCCGAAACCTCAGTAGCTGAACTGACCCCTCGCACCACGTGAATGTCCTGTGTCTGTCTTGTGCTGTGTCTCTCTTCAGAGTGAATGCGTGTGTGTCACGTGAGCGTGCGTGTTGGGTGCAGTTTGCGGCGCTTTGAGCCGATTCGCAGAATTGGGTAAAGCGCCTGTATAATAACCGGTATTATTATTATTATTATTATTATTATTATTATGAGGATCTATACCTCTTGCAGTTGGGTGGCGATCAGTTTTTTTCTCGGCATCGAAGGGGTTAAACCCGTGAGGTCAGGCCCTGGAGGTCGTTTTTAAACCCATGAGGTCAGGCCCTGGCGGTCGTTTATATATCGGATGAATCGACAGCTTCCTGGTTTTCTCGTTTATGTATGTATAGTACTGTGTAGAAATAAGTCCGTGACAGTCCCTCGTCAGGCCTTTGCATCTGCTAGACAGATAGAGTCTCATCCAGCCTTTAGCTGCATGGGTTCATGTGGATACATACCTCAGCCTGATTGAGATCGGCTCCACATTTTCTTCAGGTTTAGGAGTTGGGGGTTTGGTGGATGGGTTTAATTTATCGGATGACGTCAAGGCGTTGTGGGCAATATTAATTTAGTTGTGATACTTCAAGTCTGCTTATAGTCATGTGAGTGTGAACAGTGGTATATATGTGAGTGTGAACACTGGTATGTGATATTGTACTGCATATTGTATTTTCTGTTTGATACGTTTTTAACTCGTTCAGCCTGACGGCCGTATTTCACAAATTTTGGAGGAGTCATCTAATGACAATGCGCCAGTTGCCGGAGATGGATCGACCATGATAATTCAAGGGCAGTGCCAGATTAGCTTGCACTACCCTTGAATTGTCATGGTCGACCCATCTCCTGCTGTAGTGCGTCAGGGCTGAATGGGTTAATTATGTTCAGTCATGTACTGGTATTGTCCATGAAGGGTAAACAGAGTATTGTTCTATTCTATTATATTCTATTCTATTATATTCTAATGCTGTGTTGTTTCAGGTTAATTATTGTGCGACTAATTTGCCGTTAAAATTTAAGTAAATGGTCGTGATGAAATTTCTACTTTTCTAGTTAGCTTCACATTCACCTGAGACGCCATCTCTAAAAGTGTTTCCCGGGTGACGTTATGTGATACGTGACGGTACATGTATTATACAGTACGAATAATTGTGCGCTGGTCTGTGACTTTGGACCTTACGGCCTTAAGACCGCAAGGTCCAAAAGCACAGACCAGCACACATACTCATTTTCCCAACCACTTTGCGGCATCACGTTTAATTTCCCGGCTTCCTGCTCACATTACCTAGTCAGTGTGAAACCCGTTCCATTCCGTCATTAACAGGCACAGATGTTCATGAGCCCCTGATATAGGGGGCTCATGAGAATATGTGCATCTTGCTGGCTTCATTTACACACGTGCCGATCCTCATGATTGGTGGGCAGGGTCAAGGGACATGCACGCGAGTAGTACTGCCTTATTTCAATTCAAGGCATTAGTCCTCGGCTACCCGTAGTTTAATAAACCCTTACATCCCCAGCCTGATTAAAAAAACAAAAACAAAACAAAAAAACACACGTTTTGTTGACCTAGGAAAGGCTACATTACAGATTACAAGAGAGATCAATCATTTTAGTTCATTGGTGGTGCCAGAACAGCTTAACAGTCAAATTTATTTCAAGCAGTAGTGTGTCGGGATAAAAAGGGTTCAGAGTGCAATCAGCCGAACTCGGCACAGTGATGCATGGCTGGTGCTGCTGTCCTCTTGTTAGAGTCTTTATGACCGCTAGTCTTCAGACCGTCAACAAGGAACTCGGCACAGTGATGCATGGCTGGTGCTGCTGTCCTCTTGTTAGAGTCTTTATGACCGCTAGTCTTCAGACCGTCAACAAGGAACTCGGCACAGTGATGCATGGCTGGTGCTGCTGTCCTCTTGTTAGAGTCTTTATGACCGCTAGTCTTCAGACCGTCAACAAGGAACTCGGCACAGTGATGCATGGCTGGTGCTGCTGTCCTCTTGTTAGAGTCTTTATGACCTCTAGCCTTCAGACCGTCAACAAGGAACTCGGCACAGTGATGCATGGCTGGTGCTGCTGACCTCTTGTTAGAGTCTTTATGACCGCTAGTCTTCAGACCGTCAACAAGGAACTCGGCACAGTGATGCATGGCTGGTGCTGCTGTCCTCTTGTTAGAGTCTTTATGACCGCTAGTCTTCAGACCGTCAAAAAGGAACTCGGCACAGTGATGCATGGCTGGTGCTGCTGTCCTCTTGTTAGAGTCTTTATGACCGCTAGTCTTCAGACCGTCAACAAGGAACTCGGCACAGTGATGCATGGCTGGTGCTGCTGTCCTCTTGTTTAGAGTCTTTATGACCGCTAGTCTTCAGACCGTCAACAAGGAACTCGGCACAGTGATGCATGGCTGGTGCTGCTGTCCTCTTGTTAGAGTCTTTATGACCGCTAGTCTTCAGACCGTCAACAAGGAACTCGGCACAGTGATGCATGGCTGGTGCTGCTGTCCTCTTGTTAGAGTCTTTATGACCGCTAGTCTTCAGACCGTCAACAAGGAACTCGGCACAGTGATGCATGGCTGGTGCTGCTGTCCTCTTGTTAGAGTCTTTATGACCGCTAGTCTTCAGACCGTCAACAAGGAACTCGGCACAGTGATGCATGGCTGGTGCTGCTGTCCTCTTGTTAGAGTCTTTATAACCGCTAGTTTTCAGACCGTCAACAAGGAACTCGGCACAGTGATGCAGGGCTGGTGCTGCTGTCCTCTTGTTAGAGACTTTATGACCGCTAGTCTTCAGACCGTCAACAAGGAACTCGGCACAGTGATTCATGGCTGGTGCTGCTGTCCTCTTGTTAGAGTCTTTATGACCGCTAGTCTTCAGACCGTCAACAAGGAACTCGGCACAGTGATGCATGGCTGGTGCTGCTGTCCTCTTGTTAGAGACTTTATGACCGCTAGTCTTCAGACCGTCAACAAGGAACTCGGCACAGTGATTCATGGCTGGTGCTGCTGTCCTTTTGTTAGAGTCTTTATGACCGCTAGTCTTCAGACCGTCAACAAGGAACTCGGCACAGTGATGCATGGCTGGTGCTGCTGTCCTCTTGTTAGAGTCTTTATGTCCGCTAGTCTTCAGACCGTCAACAAGGAACTCGGCACAGTGATGCAGGGCTGGTGCTGCTGTCCTCTTGTTAGAGTCTTTATGACCGCTAGTCTTCAGACCGTCAACAAGGAACTCGGCACAGTGATGCATGGCTGGTGCTGCTGTCCTCTTGTTAGAGTCTTTATGACCGCTAGTCTTCAGACCGTCAAAAAGGAACTCGGCACAGTGATGCATGGCTGGTGCTGCTGTCCTCTTGTTAGAGTCTTTATGACCGCTAGTCTTCAGACCGTCAACAAGGAACTCGGCACAGTGATGCATGGCTGGTGCTGCTGTCCTCTTGTTTAAGTCTTTATGACCGCTAGTCTTCAGACCGTCAACAAGGAACTCGGCACAGTGATGCATGGCTGGTGCTGCTGTCCTCTTGTTAGAGTCTTTATGACCGCTAGTCTTCAGACCGTCAACAAGGAACTCGGCACAGTGATGCATGGCTGGTGCTGCTGTCCTCTTGTTAGAGTCTTTATGACCGCTAGTCTTCAGACCGTCAACAAGGAACTCGGCACAGTGATGCATGGCTGGTGCTGCTGTCCTCTTGTTAGAGTCTTTATGACCGCTAGTTTTCAGACCGTCAACAAGGAACTCGGCACAGTGATGCAGGGCTGGTGCTGCTGTCCTCTTGTTAGAGACTTTATGACCGCTAGTCTTCAGACCGTCAACAAGGAACTCGGCACAGTGATGCATGGCTGGTGCTGCTGTCCTCTTGTTAGAGTCTTTATGACCGCTAGTCTTCAGACCGTCAACAAGGAACTCGGCACAGTGATGCATGGCTGGTGCTGCTGTCCTCTTGTTAGAGTCTTTATGACCGCTAGTCTTCAGACCGTCAACAAGGAACTCGGCACAGTGATGCACGGCTGGTGCTGCTGTCCTCTTGTTAGAGTCTTTATGACCGCTAGTCTTCAGACCGTCAACAAGGAACTCGGCATAGTGATGCATGGCTGGTGCTGCTGTCCTCTTGTTAGAGTCTTTATGACCTCTAGCCTTCAGAACGTCAACAAGGAACTCGGCACAGTGATGCATGGCTGGTGCTGCTGACCTCTTGTTAGAGTCTTTATGACCGCTAGTCTTCAGACCGTCAACAAGGAACTCGGCACAGTGATGCATGGCTGGTGCTGCTGTCCTCTTGTTAGAGTCTTTATGACCGCTAGTCTTCAGACCGTCAACAAGGAACTCGGCACAGTGATGCACGGCTGGTGCTGCTGTCCTCTTGTTAGAGTCTTTATGACCGCTAGTCTTCAGACCGTCAACAAGGAACTCGGCACAGTGATGCATGGCTGGTGCTGCTGACCTCTTGTTAGAGTCTTTATGACCGCTAGTCTTCAGACCGTCAACAAGGAACTCGGCACAGTGATGCAGGGCTGGTGCTGCTGACCTCTTGTTAGAGTCTTTATGACCGCTAGTCTTCAGACCGTCAACAAGGAACTCGGCACAGTGATGCATGGCTGGTGCTGCTGACCTCTTGTTAGAGTCTTTATGACCGCTAGTCTTCAGACCGTCAACAAGGAACTCGGCACAGTGATGCATGGCTGGTGCTGCTGTCCTCTTGTTAGAGTCTTTATGACCGCTAGTCTTCAGACCGTCAACAAGGAACTCGGCACAGTGATGCATGGCTGGTGCTGCTGTCCTCTTGTTAGAGTCTTTATGACCGCTAGTCTTCAGACCGTCAACAAGGAACTCGGCACAGTGATGCATGGCTGGTGCTGCTGTCCTCTTGTTAGAGTCTTTATGACCGCTAGTCTTCAGACCGTCAACAAGGAACTCGGCACAGTGATGCATGGCTGGTGCTGCTGTCCTCTTGTTAGAGTCTTTATGACCGCTAGTCTTCAGACCGTCAACAAGGAACTCGGCACAGTGATGCATGGCTGGTGCTGCTGTCCTCTTGTTAGAGTCTTTATGACCGCTAGTCTTCAGACCGTCAACAAGGAACTCGGCACAGTGATGCATGGCTGGTGCTGCTGTCTTGTTAGAGTCTTTATGACCGCTAGTCTTCAGACCGTCAACAAGGAACTCGGCACAGTGATGCATGGCTGGTGCTGCTGTCCTCTTGTTAGAGTCTTTATGACCGCTAGTCTTCAGACCGTCAACAAGGAAGTACGGCAAAACCTGTTTTTTTTTTAACGCATTCAGCCCCATCACACCACAGTAAGATATGGATCGAGCATGATAGTTCAAGGGTGGTGCCAGAATAGTTTGGCGCCCATGGGCGTCAAGCTATTCTGGCACCACCCTTGAACTATCATGCTCGATCTGTCCCTAGAATTGTAATACAGTCCGTCAGAGGGCAACTTCAAAATTGGGGGATTTCGGTCTTGGGGTAAAATGAGTTAACGACTACCCTTACGAGAGATCACTCAGGTGGCCATGCGTCATTAAAGACCGATATTCAGATGGCTGTAATCACCCTTATGAGAGACCACGTGTCGTTGAAGGTGTTAACGACAGGTTACACTTTCTGCTTTTCTGGGCTTCACTTGAGAGAGAACCTGTCTTTAAGACCACATTTTCTTTGCAAAAAAAAAAAAAAAGAATGTTTGCTCAAAACACACCATACTATAAACAATAACGAGCAAGAAACAAAAGCAGAAGTTTGGAAGATTACAAAGTAAAGTAGGTAAAAGCACTGTCAAGGGAGAGAATTGTGCATTATCGACCAATGATGATAGATCGAGATTGGTCAAAGCACAATAAAGGATAGCTAAGTAAGTGACTGGAAGCAATGAATATGGAAGCCCCCCCCCCCCCCACCCTCCGTCCCGAATGGGGGCGTATCGCATATTAACCGAATTTCCAGCCGCTTGATCCATGGCAATTTAGATCTAGGTCCCCCATGGAGGGTCCAGATTGTTTAGCTGGCAGTACACCATTCGGCATACTGGTGGAAAGGCAGGAACGTTTGCTTACCTGCAAAGACAGCCACATTTTACTGTGGTGTCTGCAGGGGCATACATTCCATGACTCCACCTAGAGCTAAATTCCATCATGCACCCTAAGAGGGGGAAGGGGTTGCAATCTAAATTGTAGTAATAAATGAAAATAAAAGGGGAGATCCCAGTGCTGATATTTTAGGAAGATTACCTACTTTACTTTGTAATCTTCCTAAAATATTAGCACTGTCAGTCTACCCTTTTCTTTTCACACTTTGGAATAGAAAGACAGAATAGTTTAGGTAACTTTTGTGAACAGTTTTTCAAAATGCCCATCTCATTTGGAAGCGTGATTTTCATTTTAGTTGCAACGTAATACCTCATTCGAGACGTGCTTCATTCCGATACGCGGCTCATTGCCACGCATGCGGATGCTGCACGTCTGGTGAACTCTTTTGCTCTACTCACAATACAAATGCTTAGGGTGGGGTTTCCCTTATATTCTGGGGCACGTGTTTCTGTCTACCCTTGGTCCATTCACCTGTATTTGCCTTTTTTTAAACTCTCCCTACTGTCTGCGCTGCCTGTAGCTATTGATATTGGATGTGTGTTGCTAAATGGTCTTAGCTTTATTTAGCGTATTCGACCGGCTGGCGACATACATTCAATATTCTGTTTCGTTTTTTTTTTCATAAGCAGTGCAGGCACTTCCTGAGAAAGTCTTGTTGCTGTCTGGACGTTAAGCAATGTACAATCAATCAATCAATCAGAATACACATGCTGCTCTTTCGTTGTGGTCAAATGGCCCACAACGTGACTCGTTCGATCTCTAACTCACTACATCCTGAGGATGATGTTTTAAATAGATATTCTTTGCTGTCCACCTTACAGTTCTGTAGACAGATCGACCATGAATGTTCAAGGGTGGTGACAGAATAGCGTGGCGCCTGCAGGGCCACGCTATTCTGACACCGCCCTTGAACTATCATGGTCAATGCAGTTCCTGTAATTTCCCGTCAGGGTCTTGTGGATTGAGTGGTAGTCATGTTGTTGAGACTCTTTTCCTTTTGACGTATTAGGCTCCATTTGCATAGACTGAGAGCTGCCATTCGGGTTAACCCCATCAATGCCAGGTGACAAAAAGTATGCCTTTGAAACCTTTGCAAATACAACGCAGAATAACGCTATCTCATGTATGGATCACGGATATAGTCTGGCCAACATGAGGTATACATCCTCGTGAGACCCCGGCATTTTGCATGTGGGTTCTGGCTGTTCTTTCCGGCTTTAGTGGGATTAAAGTCTTCGACTGTATTTGCATAATCGCCTCGCATGTTGACATTTTCTGCCTAGTACGTGCTCTAGGACTGAAAGATTGGGCTCACGGTTGTGTGATAAACAGCCACCGCTAACATACGGGCAACCTTGCGTCGTCTGAAATTTAGACGGGAACATATAAATCGTCTGCGATTCCGGAGAGAATCGATACATGTATCGTAAGACATCCTCTCTCTCTCTCTCTCTCTCTCTCTCTCTCTCTCTCTCTCTCTCTCTCTCTCTCTCTCTCTCTCTCTCTCTCTCTCTCTCTCTCTCTCTCTCTCTCTCTCTTTAATCCAGACCAAAAAGGTCTAAAACGTGAAGAAGAACTCAACAGAGAAAGAGACACGCTTACAGTTACAACACATTTGTGTTGTAACTGTCATTTCTTAGCGTGTTTCTTTCGCGATCCTACTCTGACAACCGATAAAAAAATATTTTAAAACCTGATCATCTTTGGCTAATACTTAATAGATCAGCTGACATAAAGCAAGGGAGTTCTGGTAATAACACGACTCTGCAATATTTTGCACGGTTTTTAGTCCGATCTCAATCCCACTGTGCGAGTACGAAAAGCTTCTCTACATTGTCCCAAGAACCAGAATTGCTCTAGTTAAAACCAGATTGTCATTTTCGTTTGCGACACTTTAGAATTCGCTTCCGTCTTGCGAAAAGTCTTCTTCTGCGTTATTCTGCTTCAAAGAAATACTTCTAAAATATCTTGCATCAGTGTCAAAACAAACTAGCCAGTGTTAATGATTGTGACACATTGTTCCAGCTATTGTCAGTTCTCGCTGAGCGAGAGAGAGAGAGAGAGAGAGAGAGAGAGAGAGAGAGAGAGAGAGAGAGAGAGAGAGAGAGAGAGTACTAAACACTTTTTGTTGTTGTTGAGTGTTACCTTTTCTAGTTCTGTAGTGTTATACTTAAAATCTTATTAAGGACAGACACGAAAAAGGCCGGCCTGGCTATTGTCTCCATCCGTAGAAAATAAAGTTTTTAATTCAGTTCTCTCGTGATCCTTAGAATTGCTTATGTTTGCTTACTATTTATCAACAGGAAGTTTAAAACAAATGGTTTGAAGATTAAAACATTTTACTGTTGCCCGTATAAAATTATGCGTATTGATCTTGTCTGTCTGTCTGTATGTCTGTCTCACGCACACACGCACAAGCACACACACACACACACACACACACACACACACACACACACACGCACACACAGACACACACACACACACACAAACACACAAACACACGTGCAAAATGGCAATGAATGCAATCAATTCCTGTAACATTAGCGCAGCCCGTGAAAGGGCAGTGCATGTGACATCATGCCGACATGCAGCAATGGTTGAAACTGCAGTCTCGACTCGGCAAAAGGAAACACAACGACTGCATTGCGCCAGACTCCAAAAAGTCAAAACAGTTCCAGCCTCTTCACTGCCGAGAAAAAAATGGAACGCCGCCCAACTGCAAGAGGCATAGATCTTCATGAGCCCCCGCAGTTGCGGGGGCTCATGAGGATATAATGCCCCTTGCTGAAACCACTTCGTAACCATGTTCCTTTGACGGTTGGGCATCTTTGACGTTAAACTGACAATAAACAGAATTTGCGTCCACTGGCTGTGCGGAGCTAATTTGTCTCATCTGGTTTGAGCCTGATGTCGGTCCACACCCCATATAACTTTAACTCATTCAACCCCACGGCCGTATTGGAGGCGTCATCTAACGACTATGCACCAGTTGCAGGAGATGGATCGACCATGATAATTTGAGGGCAGTGCCAGATTAACTTGGCGCCGACAGGCGCCAAGCTAATCTGGCACTACCCTTGAATTATCAATCATGGTCGATCCATCGCCTGCTGTAGTGCGTCAGTGCTGTATGGGTTAAATGGGTCGTTCGTGTCGGCTGTAGAGAGATTCTGGCCAGTATGGGTCTTTCGTGTCGGCTGTAGAGAGATTCTGGCCAGTGTTCTGGAAGTGATAAATGTTTGATCGTGATTGTGGCTCACACACTCGTGTCACATTCTTTCACAGAACGCGTTTCCTACGTGAACAGTACGTATACCTAATGTGACGCACGTGTGCAGGCGAGCAGGCAGGCACTCGGACGCACTCAGTCACGCATGCACACACACATGCACACATATACATGCATATACTGCGCTTGAAACGCACGCACGCACGCACACGGTGCCCCGTCTTTGAAACCACCTAAGCGATTAAGCCCTAAACGTTTGACGTTTTTAACATGCGCACACACACATAAGCGCGCACGCACGCACGCACACACAAACACACACACACATAACATACACACGCGCAGAGAGAGAGAGAGAGAGAAAGGCCATTTATTTTAGGATGATAATCGTAGTGGACGAAAGACGTTAAGCCCTAAACGTTTGACGTTTTTTCATACACACACACACACACACACACACACACACACACACACACACACACACACACAGCCAGCGCTTGAAACACACACACACACACACACACACAGAGAGAGAAAGGCCATTTATTTTAGGATAATAGCTTTAGCCTGGGCTATGACACTTTTCTCACACGCTGCCCTGCTACTTCAACACAAATTTCCGGCCTCCCTCACGCCACCACTTTCACTCTCCAGCGCGTCCAGAACAATGCTGCCCGCCTCGTCCTCGGAAAGAAAAAATCCGACCACATCACTCCCCTGCTCAACCCCCACCCGGGTCTGCCCTGGGGGACTTGGGTGGGGTTAGGTACTTTTTAGTTCCCAGGGTCACCCTGGTCAGCCCCACAGGGTGAGTTTTTCTCTCTATTCTGGGGCATGTGTTTCTGTCTACCCGAGGTCCATTCACCTGTATTTGACTTTTTAAAACTCTCCCTACTGTCTGCACTGCCTGTAGCTCTTGATATTGGATGTGTGTTGCTAAATGGTCTTAGCTTTATTTAGGCCCCATGTGTTAGGTTTATTTAATGTATTTGACGGCTGGCGACATACATTCAATGTTCTGTTTAGTTTTTTTTTTTTTCACAAGCAGTGCAGGCACGTCCTGAGAAAGCCTTGCTTCTGTCGGGACGTTAAGCAATGTACAATCAATCAATCACTCCCCTGCTCAAACTCCTTCACTGGCTTTCCATCCCCCAACACATCCAATACAAGATTCTGTCTCTTTGCTACAAATCCCTGAACAACTGCGCTCCCGCCTATCTCTCAAACTTACTTCACCCCTATACTCCTCCCCGCTCCCTCCGCTCCGCCTCCGACCCTCTCCGCCTCCACATAACCCGCACCAAACTCAGCACTTTCGGACCCCGCTCCTTCTCTGTATACGGTCCATCCACCTGGAACACTCTCCCACTCTCTCTCCGTCAGAAACACTCTCTCTCTCCTTTCAGTCTGCCCTCAAAAATCACCTCTTTCAACAGTTCTAGCACTATATCACCACACCCCCACCCCAAGCTGACTGTCGTAATGTATTTCCCTATTAATTTTGTGGTACGTGAGTCGTTGTCTAAAGCGTGCGCGAGTTGTGAGTGCGCGCTTAGAGTTATAATTATTATAAGATAAGCGCATTATAAATACCGTAATTATTATTATTATTTTTAAATTGAAAATAATAGAAAGAGCATACAAGTAAAAATTGCTGTACTGCAAAAGCTAGTGATGGCAACATTATATGATACAGTAATAAGAATGAAAAGTATTAACCCTTTAAATTGCAGAACTAAATGACTTCCATTCTGTGGAATCGAAGTCATTTAGTTCTGGGATTTAAAGAGTTAACACATCCTACAGCGGGTGCGAGAGAAAGATCGAGAGAGAGAGAGAGAGAGAGAGTCCCCACCCAAAGAGAGGCAACAGAGCGATGGCAGCACGCGAGGCTGCATTCAATACAGCATTGATTTTGTCTTCTGCAGACTGTCACACAAGCAGCACGCCGCCTACTGTATGCTCGTACGTTGAAGAGTCATAGACGTACAGAGACCTTCAGCAAAAGGTATAGATCCTCGTGCCCCTGCGAATCCAGGGGCACATGAGGATCTATACCTTTTGTAGATTATAAAAAGGTTTGTCGAGGGTTTGTCGTGAAACGGTGAATTCGTTCTCGACGACGGCAAAGCTGCTAACCTGACTTGCACAGAGCTTCACATACGTATATGGCCTAAAACATTTAGCAAAAGATACAGACTCTCATGCACCCCAGCGAACGGAAGGGCGCATTAAGATCTTTATATTTTGCAGGCGAAAATTTTTGTTGGGGATTTGTCGCTACATGGTGAATGCGAGCTATCTCGCAGTCTCGGCAGAGCTGTTTACTGACTTCCACCTAGCGTGATCAGATACCGCTGTCCATGCCAGCCTCACCCAGTACACACCTGTTGCAGCATGGCCCCGTGATGTAGGTTGTGTGCTTGTGACACCCGGCTACCCGCCTCTATCGGCTTTTGTGGCGGAGACACCCTTGCCACCCGGCTCAATCACTGCATCAGCTGCCGTCACTGTGGCAGGATTAACAGCTAACCGGCGGCGGTGGTTTGAGGCACCTTTGGTTTGAGGCGCGACCGCTGTAGTGTGTGGTGTAAACAGTGCCGGTACCACGAGGGACATTAGAAGTCGTTGCATTTGGAAATTGTGCTCAGGTTGATACCTATGGGTATGTAAAAGATTCTGATCTGACATTCGCCGGAGCCGGAAGTCTTTGGTCCAGAAGTGCTACCGTCAGCCAAAGGATGATCTTGCGCTAGATCATAGATGTCTTACTTCATGTCGTCTTCTTGGTTAGTTTTCATTTCTTTTCTTTTTTTTAATTCAACACGTTTTTTTCACTATTGAGCGTACTAAAGTGACGTGTATTGTCTGCTGTGTGTGATTTTGGACCTTACGGTTTCAAGCCATAAGGTCCAAACCCACAGACTAGTATACGGAGTTTGATGTCTCGTTTTTGACGAAGTAGATGGTGTAGATGGGGTTGTATTTTTCCGTGAAGACGCCAAGAGAAGGCAGAACGGATGGGAGCTGTCATGGTTCTGTGTTTCTGTTGAAGGATTTCACCGAATAATGTCAGGAATGTTGTCAGCACATGGATGAGTGGACACACTTGCTTCATTTCATTCACTTAACCCATAAAGCCCTGAAAGACTACGACAGGATGTGGATCGACCATGATAATTATTTCAAGGTTGGTGTCAGAATAGCTTGGCGCCTCTAGGCGCCAAGCTATTCTGACACCAGCCTTGAAAATTTTAATATCATGGTCGATCTTTCTCCAGAACCGTGATATAGATCTCAGAGGATATCTACCAGAATTTGACAATTTCGTCCTCGGAACGTAAGGAGTTAAAACGCCGGAAATGACGCCATGCTGAGTAGGCACAGTCCTTCAAGGATTTGCCGTCAGCACATCGGAGATACAAAACTGATTTGGCGGATCAATTATGACACAGAACCATTGCAAGTTCCGCGTCGGTTCTGTTCTTGGCCGCAGATACACCCTCAGTTTGAGGAACCAGATGCCGCCGACGAAATTTGTCATCGAGAACAGATTCTCACGAGCCCCTGCGTCTGCGTGGGGCTCATGTGAATTCGTGCCTCTTAAATTTGGAAGCGACAGGATAGCCTCGTTGGACTTCTATAACCTTTCACTACCGAGGAAACCTGAACACAACACAACTCCAAGAGGCATAGATCCTGATGTACCCTCGCATTTACCGGGGGCTCATGAGGATCTATGCCTCTTGCTGAAACCACTTTGCATCCATGATCCTTGGACGGCTTTTTTTTTTTTTTTTTTTTTTTTTTTTTTTTGGGGGGGGGGGGTGGGGTGGGTGGGAGGGGAGGGGGGGCGGTGAATTAACTTTTTTTAGCCCCGAGTCACTACAGCAGGAGATGGATTGACCATGATAATTCAAGGGTAGTGCCAGATTAGCTTGGAACACCTCCAAAATTTGAGAAATGGGGGTCTTGGGGCTGAATGGGTTAACAACGATTTGAGAAACACAATCTGCGTCCACTGGCAGAGTTAGGGGATGAAATGATGACTAGCTGCTTTCTGTGATATTTTCAGCTACACTCTTAACAGGTGTGTACTAGTGCCTCAGTCCAGCCACGCTGTGACGCGCGTGTAGTGTCACAGTCCCCAAGTCTCGGCGCCCTGTATCTCGGAGCAGAGATAAGTCAACGAGACCGATCGCATGGCACTAGCAAGAGGCACAGATGATACACGAGTCCCTGCAGCTGCAGAGACTCATGATCATCTGTGCCTCTTGAAGAAGGGGCTGACGCGTTCGTGTAGGAGGAAGCAGATAAAGTCACAAATCCCGGCTACACTTGACCCCCTCAGCAGCTGTTAGTGCGACAGTCGCACGTCGAAGCCCCAATTCTTCCATCGTCCTGCTGGGATCTCACGTTCAGTTGGCTAGCTCTCAAGCCTGCCACGGCATATTAGGGTCTGTGTCTCTCGAAGACATAAAAGGTTTGACTGTAGGAGCGGCTGGGTCTGGTTGCAAATGTACAGTGACGCAAAGTTGACACAAACGGAGCTATTGAGTTTCAGGCTTAACTTGGATAAGGACAGCTGTCTGAAGGTTTAGAGTTAAGGATTTTAAAACAACTGTTCCTCAGGGAATTTCCTGTCGACACGGCTGCTACAAGCTGCAGGAGTACAGGTATTTCTTGCCCGATGGTCATTTGCCAGTGACCTTTGATGATAGATTGGGATTTAGCGGGCTTGGTGGTATCCCCAGGCAAACATCGGTTTACATCAGCGATGCAATATTTAGCATGGCCCTGTGAATATGGAAGAAGACGAAATTTTAGGAGCGAAGACTAGTTACCTGAAACAAGCGAAGTGTCCTGGGAGCTCCCGTTATCCCGTCCTGCAGTTATCATGAAAAGCTGTGCCTCTACGACAGTACTAGCTGTTCCAATGTACGTGGGTGCTCCTCATTTGGTAACGGTCTTCAGGAATTCAGTCAGGCTAACTGCGTTAGCCAGACAGAATTCCTAAAGACCTTCACAAACTGATGAACGGACGGCTTGCTGGATGATGACTGGATGGATTAAATCTATGCACTCACTTAGCCCCGACACACCACAGCAAGACATGGATCGAGCATGATAGTTGAAGGGTGGTGCCAGAGTAGCTTGGCGCCCATGGGCGCCAAGCTATTCTGGCACCACCCTTGAACTATCATGCTTGACCTGTCTCTAGAATTGTAATACAGTCCTTTTAGAGGGCAACTTTAAAATCAGTTTGGGGATTTCGGTCCTGGGTTAGAATGTGTTAAGAGTTCAAAGAAGTTCGGTTTCTAAATGTGTCGGCATTATCATCATCATCATCATCATCATCATCCGCACGGAAATCCTGCGATGGAAATCGTTCTATATTGATACATGGACGGAACATACGTATTGGAGACTCTACTTATTGACCCATACGGATACGCAGCAAACAAAGTTAGCGTTCGAGACATGCCGCATATTATGGCAGAGAGTTAGCGTTCTAGACACGCCTCATATTGTTGCAAACGAAGTTGGCATTCTGGCGTTACGTGTCGCATATTATGCCAAACGAAGTTGGCGTTGGAGACATGATGTATAGCATGGCAAACTATGTTAGTGTTCGAGACATAGCGTTCGAGACAGGCTGCGTATGACGACAAACGAAGTTAGCGTTCGAGACATGCCGCTTACTGTGGCAATGATGGACGTTAGCGTTCGAGACATGCTGCATATTACGGTAAAGGAAGTTTGTGTTCTAGGCACACCCCATATTGTGGCAAACGAAGTTAGCATTCGTGGCATATCGTATATTATGGCAAACGAAGTTAGTGTTCGAGACATGCAGCATATAATGGCAAAGTTAGCGTTCGAGACATGTTGCATAGTTTGGCAAACGAAGTTAGCGTTCGACACATGTTGCATAGTTTGGCAAACGAAGTTAGCGTTCGAGACATGTTGCATAGTATGGCAAGCGAAGTTAGCTTTTGAGACATAGCGTTCGAGACATTGAATATCACCATGGCAAATGAAGTTAGCGTTCGAGACATAGCGTTCGAGACATGTTGCATATTATGGCAAACGAAATTAGTGTTCGAGACATAGCGTTCGAGACATGTTGCATATTATGACAAATGAAGTTATTGTTCGAGACATGTTGCATATTATGGCAACCGAAGTTAGCGTTTCGGACATTGTGTTCGAGACATGCTACATAATTATTATGGCAAATAAAGTTATTGTTCGAGACATGCCGCTTATGCGGCTTGTCTCGAACGCTAACTTCGTTTGCTGCATGTCCGTATGCGACATGCCTCGAATTAGTGAAGCTGTACGTGTTCCTCTGTTTTCAGATGGCTGGACGTGATTATACTTTAGTGGCTACTGTAGTATGTGTTCCTCTGTTTTCAGATGCCTGGATTATACTTTAGTGGTTGCTGTAGTATGTGTTCCTCTGTTTTTAGATGCCTGGATTATACTTTAGTGGCTACTGTAGTATGTGTTCCTCTGTTTTCAGATGCCTGTACGTGATTATAGTGGCTGCTGTAGTACGTGTTCCTCTGTTTTCAGATGGCTGGACGTGATTATTGTGGCTGCTGTAGTCAGAACGTTTCACGTCACGACGGTCGCTGCCTAGGGGCTGATGTAATGACAGTCGGTCGCCGGTGACAGGCATTTCAATCTCATTGCTGTCAGTGAGAGACATTCATTAGTGAGTGCAAACGCCAGTCGATACGTACAGTCGCTTGATGTGACAAGGTGTGACGATATTCACATTGTGCAGCAATTAGTGTGACCTACGGCTGACACATTTTAAGTCTGTCTACATTTATTAAAATTATTCTAAGGCCATTGGCTGGTTCAGCGGTTTGCTCAAGTGTGTGCAGGCACCAGCGCATTGCTTCATAATCTCGGCCTAGTTGTGTGATGGTACAAACAGTGCAGTGCAGATACTGGTCTCCTGTTACACGAACTTCATTCTCGTAAACATTGTGACGGTCTGGTCTGGGTTTCTTATTTTTTGTGTACAGCTTTCAGTGAGTCGGTAAGCTATTCGTGTAAAATCATTATGCACTTAGGGTTTACCAGTTGCCGTTAAGTGAGGTGAAGTATCGTAAAAGTGTGCCATGAGGGCATGGGTTATTTGGGTCCGGAACCCTTGCCTCTCACAGACCGGTAGACATGCCACTTCCGGTTTCGTTTTAGCAGACGTCACAGATTGAGCATGTGTTACACTGATATATTAATGTTTGCCACGTGTCGACAACCATATACAGGCATTAATCTCCTATGCGTGATGTTGATATCTGAGCTGCATTGCAGTCAGTGACTGCAGAACAATTAGTGTGGACTAGTTCGCGGCGTGAGTGCATGCCAACTGTTACTTTTAAGTCTCTCTTGTGGGCTTAACCTTAATTGTAACAAAATCAACTTTATGAGGCTATGGTTGGAGAAAGAAACTGTGTGTTAGTTTTATTCTTCGTTCATTTTTTGCTACAGGTAAAGCTACCAACTTGTGTGTTTATCCAGCTTGGTGTAGTGTGACAGTATCCTGTTATGACCAATACAAGTACACTTGAGTCTGTGTTACAAGTGAACAGTGTAAACCGCCGATGTAGACTTAACGGTTGTCATTACGCAAGCAGTGTTGTGCTTACGCACCAGGAGATTGGGATGATGCAAGTTCTGTTCACACAATGAACGGCGTGTCGTATCGTGTAGAAGATTGCCTGTGCATTGTTAGGAAACGTTGACCTGTTGCTTGATAGTGGTTCGTGAACGGTGCCTTCAGTGACACAAGTCTTCTAACAGTGCCCAATCACAATGGGCTGTGTTCAGAGCGAGCCCTACGTTCCTGACGGCACGCCTATAGAGGCTATCGCCTTCAGACGCCGCTCGGCCAAGAACAAATGCTACAAGAAGGGCAAAGGGCCGCCAGTCCCCACGGCAGCGGACCCTCCAGTGACAGAACCTCACTCTGAAGCCAGCCCTGCCAGCGAGACCCACCCCCAGAGCGCGGCCACACTCTTCTCCGGCCACGCCAAACACGAGCCGCGCCTAGGCTCCATGTCCGTGGACAATCGCGAGGCGCTAGAGATCGAGCTCAAGCAGAAGAAGATGGTGCACAAGAAGTCGCTGTTCCCCGTGTGGAAGAAGCACGACCGCTGCAAGTTCTGCGTCAACCACCACTCCAACGTCAGCGAGCGGCCCGCGGACAAGAACAAGGAGCCGGAGGTGGTGGTGAAGGTGCGGCAGCTGGACCGCTTGGATAACGGCCTGTGTCGCCAGTGCTCCGACTCCCTCATGCTCAACGTGCAAAACAACCTGCGGGGGCCGCACAAGGACGGGGTCAATGTCGCCATCGCTAACCTCCTGGCCATGGTGAGTCTCGAGCATATGCGAATGTGAGTGCTGGTCTGTGATTTTGGACCTTACGGCCTCCGGCCGTAAGGTCCAAAATCACAGACCTGCACAAACATTCGCATATTTATTATTTATATCTCTTCCGCGTAATCGCGCTGCTGTCGCGCCTCTCGCTTGTGGAGAGTCTGTCTCTCTGATTGTAGTGCTGTGGTATCTCGTGCTTTTCGCTGTGTTCGCGATGACGTTTGATCACGTGTATTGCTACAGATGATGTTCCTCGTATTTTCAGTCGCCATCAAAGGTTTTTGTGTGCGTCGCCAGAACTGAGGTGGCTGACCATGGTAACTAAAGGCAGTGCTGTATTAGCTTGTAGTCTGTCGAGGCGCCGAGCTTAATTATCAGCACTGCACTTCGATTTTTCATTGTCGATCCACCATTCCTTACTATGCTTTCAGCATTCGCTATTTGTCTCTGTCTGCCAGTCTCTACCACTCTGTCTTTCTGTGTCTGTCTATGTCTGTCTGTCTTTCTGCCTCTCTCTCAAATAAAGAATCAGTCTGTCTATCTGTCTGTCTGTCTGTATGTCTGCCTCTCTCTCTCTCTGTGACTGTCTGTCTATCTGTCTGTCTGTCTGTCTCTCTCTCTCTCTCTCTCTCTCTCTCTCTCTCTCTCTCTCTCTCTCTCTCTCTCTCTATCAGAGTATTGTTGTTGATAACCGTGAAAGTCAGTATTTCTCTTTCTCCTTACATTTGTAAACTGATAATCCTGGTCTTGTCGTGTCGCTATTGCTCTGATGCTGCTGATCTTTGACACTGTCTTAGCTGAGTATAATTAATGCTATGCACTCATTATTCTCTTACTTTGTGTTAGTGGCAGTTACTACTTCTCCAATACGATTTTTTTCCCCTTTCATGATTCACCTATTGTTTTTTTTTTTTTTCCGTAGTTTTCTTCTTCTTATATTATTATGTTATTATTTGCATGCTATGTTTATTTTCCTGTTATGTGTTTGTTTACAGGACAGTTGTAAGACAGGCATTGAGTGCCTATAGCTTATCCTGATAATAAAGATTCATCATCTCTCTCTCTTAACTTTTTATCCTTAACGTTTCATCATCATCCTCTCTCTCTCTCTCTTCTCTCTCTCTCTCTCTCTCTCTCTCTCTCTCTCTCTCTCTCTCTCTCTCTCTCATGCGCGCGCGCGTGTGTGTAAGAGAGATTTTGTGTACGTTATTTTGTTTTGTAGTGTGTAGCAAGGACAATAATGAAAACAGGTCTGCGCACCTATTTTTTTTATCCATGGAAAATAAAGTTTCGTTTCATTTCATCTCTCTCTCTCTCTCTCTCTCTCTCTCTCTCTCTCTCTCTCTCTCTCTCTCTCTCTCTCTCTCTCTCTGACCGAATTCCTTAGAGGAGTGTGTGTGTGTTTTGTGAGTGTGCGTGTGTGTATGTGTGTGCATATAATTATTATGTTCATGTTTGCGTGTGTATGTGTGTCTAACCTAGTTATGTATTAGAACATTGCTTTGTTTGTGATAATGTTGATTAGTAGTTTGTAGCAACGGCAAGTTTGAACATTGGTCTTGTAACCAAATACTTCTACCGTTGTAAGATAAAAGCTCTCTCTCTCTTCTCTCTCTCTCTCTCTCTCTCTCTCTCTCTCTCTCTCTCTCTCTCTCTCCCCCCCCCCCCCACCCCCCTTTTCCTCTCTTGTATACCTTTTTTGTCGCTTGCCCTCCGTGCGTCATAGCCTGGCCTTGACTACCTATGTTTTATTCACCGAATTTTTGGGTATCATTGTGAGTTTGAGACTGCCCCTCTTGTCCCATGTCGTTGTGCTGGCCTTGTGTTTTATGGCACTGTACTTGTGTGTGCAACTAGGCCGTTCTGTATGACTTCGTGAGTGGCTTGTTCCGATTATTGTCGTCAACTTTATTGTGCCATAAACTAAATGCTCTGTATGCAGTTGTATTATGAAGCAATCACAGCGCACGGGCAAAGCTGGCTCCGATCTCGCTGGCCAAGAGGCACAGATTCTCGTGAGCCCCTGCAGTCGCAGGGGCTCACGAGAATCTTTGCCTCTTGCAGAGGAAACGGACACGCGGAGGAACGGTAAAAGTTATTGTGCTGTAAAGTGTCATTGCTGCAAAAACGTGCTTCCATTATAAAGAGAAGTGGCATGGGTTGAGGTCGTGACACGTGAATGCCGTTTCTTTTGTCTTCGTGATTCGTGACAGACCACTGCCGTGATCCGTGAACAATTTTGTAATTCGTGAAAAATTGAAAGTTTGGTTTGATAATGGCGAGTCTGAAAATGTTCATGAACTGTGGCTGATAGTGCGAATTTGTACGAAGCTGTCACGGTACGCTTCATGCACCCTCTCTGTCTCTATAAAATATTAGTGTACACATACCAAGGGGAATTACTCAGCGCTGGCCAGACAAAGAGTTAGATCCCCTGCCCCCGCCTATCAGGCACCCAATCGCCAGTCCACATAAAAATACGCAGGTATAGAACAAGACGATCATATACATCCCTTAATATATGAAATATATATATATCTATAAAATATAAGTGTGCTGTAAAAAGAAAAGGTCTCTTCAAAGTCACTCAGTGACTACCGTTAGCCCATTCAACCATGATACACTAGACAGATAAGGATAGTTCAAGGGTGGTGCCTGAACAGCTAGGTGCTTGGAGACCGATCTTATCTTATTCCAACATGACACTATATACAGATATGGATCGACCATGATAACCAGTTCAAACATGACACTGCAAACAAATAGCTATCGACCATGATAGCTCAAGGGTGGTGCCAATATAGCTTGCGCTTAGAGGCTTCCGTTAACCCATTCAAAAACATTACACACTGCATGCAGACATGGATCTACCATGATAGTTCAAGGCTGGTGCCAGAACAGCTTGGCGCCTACTGAATAGCTTGGCGCCAGTAGGCGCCAAGCTGTTCTGGCACCACCCTTGAACTATCAAGGTCGATCAGCTCCCTGAACCTTTCTGGAGTCGTCAGACTTTGGAATTTTAGGACAGAATGTGTTAAGAAGGTGAGCACTGTGAACGTGACAGTATGATCTTTATCTCTGACAGATAACTCTCTGTCAAAACCGGATTTATGACAACAATAACCAAAGTTGATAGGCGACGGTTCTGAAGAGTGTGTTTCCATGTGTATATTTGGTCATTGAAATGACTAATGCGTTTTTTTTTAGAGTGCTCCTCTGCTTTTTATTATGTCATATTTTTGGCTGTCCTTGCGGCAGTCAAGTGTCGGCTTTCTTTGCTCTACGTCCTGTCTCGGTCTGCACTCATCCTTTTCGGATTTATTGATGTGCATGTGTTTTTCTTGGCACACCGCAACAAGAAATAAATCAAACATGATCGTTCAAGGGTGTTGCCAGAATAGGGCTCGGGAAGCTGACGTCATCACGCCCATCTTGTGAGGATACGGGACTAAGCGCTCATAGGGAAATCGTTGTTTTTGTAATGTCAGGAAAGTCCTGATGTGCTATAAGAATAACAACGTCTTGCCATCACTGTAGGAAACCGCTCACCAGAATCTGTTTTTGTTTGTTTCCAAAGAGGAAGAAACATGAAAGAAAAACGTGTTGAAACACTATTTCGCTACTATCTGATGACTATGGTTATCCTCATACGATGGCGGCTGATGCGCCGACGCTGCTAGGCAACGCGGGGAACTTCCCAAGCCCTAAAGCTTGGCGCCTGCTGGCGCCAAGCTATTCTGGCGCAACCCTTGAACTAGCGTGGAAGATCTATAAATGCCCCCAAGCCCCACCCCCATCCCGCATTTGGCTTAACAATACCGACAGTGTCTGTTCCTCAAATTTGAGGGCGTGGAACAGAGTTCATGTACTGCTGGTAACGATTGCTTCGGCTGAAAACGACAAGTACAACAACTGAAAACAAAGTACAGGCCGTTTGACATCGGAGCCCACAACGTTTTTGCCAAATATCTCCGTAAAGAAACACGGTTCAGTGTCACTTTAAGAAATATCATGTATTGCCAATTGACCTACTATGGAACATTTTTACTGAACTCCTATGATTTGTCGATTTTGCTCTACAGTCGCAAAAAGAACAAGCCATTTTCAACACCCTAAACAGAGCCCCGGCAGATTTCAATATCGAGGTCAAGCATGCACGTTTCATGTATGCCTGCGCTTTTTCAGGTTTGAAAACGTGGCCAATTCATGTGAAAATGGATTTTTCTCATACTGGGCTTAACTCATTCTACCCCAGACACACCACAGCAAGATAAGGATCGACCATGATAGTTCATGGGTGATGCCAGAATAGCTTGGCGCCTATGGGCGCCAAGCTATTCTGGCATCACCCTTGAACTATCATGGTCGATCCGTGTCCTGCACTGCAATGCAGTCTTCAGAGGACAACGGCAACATTTAAGGATTTCGGTGTTGGGCTAGAATGAGTTAATATATCTGGGGCTCTTTTAGGTATGTAAAATCAGTCATTTCATGGGAAAATCCGAATTTGTCCGACAGTACAGTAAAGATGACCACACTGTTCGAGGTTCTTGACAGTAAATCGTATTAGGTCAACTGCCACTGAATGACATTGGTTGTAAGACTGGTATAGAAAAGTGGCTCTATGCGGAGATGTTTGCTTAACCCTTATCATTCGGAATACACCAGTGTGTGAAATAAGTTTGACTAAAAACAGTTCAAGGGTATTGCCGGAATAGCTTGGCGCCTCTGGCACTACCCATGAACTAAAGCCATTTGGTCTGTATAATGTAGCTTGCATATGGCAGTGTACAAATTTGAAGCTTTTAGCCTCGGCATGATATGGGTTAAAAACGCTTGTGCGCGCCGATGTCAAACGACCTATACGAACACTCTTACACCATGGACACGTACAACTGTCTGGCACACGGGTTACCTGCCTTGAGCCTCTGTGCCTGTCTAGGTTGCTTTGCGGAGTGACGGCTGTGCATGTTGAACGTGCACGCCCAGGTGTGTGTGATGTGAAACGAGAGACATGCACAGAGGGTAATTAACTCATTCGCGGCCAGCCGCATCCGGATGCGCGGCTTATGCCGCGCATCCGGATGCGGCTGGCCGCGAATGAGTTAGTCACTATAACACCGCTGTCGTCTGCGGCTGGACTTCACTTTTTCATCACTCTGTGTGTGTGTGCGTGTGTGTGTGTGTGTGTGTGTGTGTGTGTGTGTGTGTGTGTGTGTGTGTGTGTGTGTGTGTGTGTGTTGGGAGAGAGAGAGAGAGAGAGAGAGAGAGAGAGAGAGAGAGAGATCACATTCATAGTTCGATTAACACATTCTGCCCCAGGACCGAAATCCCCAAATTTTGAAGTTGCCCTCTGAAGGACCGTATCTGTCACTTCCTTTGAATTATCATGGTCTCCGCATCTTTTGCTGTACGTGGTTTAACACGTTCTACCCCGGGACCAAAATATTTCCAAATTTTGAAAACTTTGCCCTCAGAAGGAATGTATTACAATTCTAGAGACAGATCGAGCAGATCGCCTATGGGCGCCAGGCTATTCTGGCACCTTCCTTGAACTGTCATGCTCGATCCATGTCATGCTGTGGTGTGTCGCGGCTGAATGAGTTAATAGAGCCATCACCTGCCAGTAACTGCCAACCAACTGCTGTGCAGTGACCATTTTGCTTGGGGCTAAAAATGCTTTCGAACAAAGCCGCCAGGACTTGATTGGCAGGTATTGACCATCGCAAATTCACGTGCAATTCGACCTTCATGTCTAATCATTCACACACACACACACACACACACAACACCGCAACACACACGCACAGAGAGTCTCCAGATACAGGGATTGCAGTGTCACAAACCGTTGCCGATGTGACGAGAGAGAAAGTAGTTGATCCCCAGCAAATGCTTCGATTTGTCGTGTAGAGGGCACGGCGGCATTGATTTTTCACAAAACACGGGTCAGTTTATCCAATAATAACCTTTTGCCGTGTAGCTCCTGCAGAAATCCAGTCATCTGCAAGAGGCATAGATCCTCATGAGGGCTCATGAGGGTCTATGCCTCTTGCCGGCTCAATTACTTTCGAGTCACGAATGTTTTTAGTAGCATAAAAACCGTCGAAACGGGGGTATTTCATTACTTCCAAAAATCGTAATCGGCGTCATTGTTCTGAAAGCAATGACGCAATAGACAGTCGGGCCGGGTGTATAAGGGTGCGCTCCAAACAAGAGTTCCTCGACGCGTATGGATAGGTTTGATTGTACAGGCCAGTCTCAATTTTACACGCTCCAGTATGCCGCGGCCGGGATGTGATAAAACGCGCTCCTGGCTCTGGTATAATCTGGCTTGCCAGAGATCGTGGGGGGAGGGGGGGGGGATTCGCAGAGATGTCATAATTATGAATGTTTGGGCGTGGAACACTCGTTTGACGTGAATTCGATCGAAGAGTCCTCAATCCTTCTCGTGGTATTAGCTCTAAACTTTTGGCATTTGCACAACTGCAGTGCAAAACATTTACGTCAATGAGTATGCCTGCCATTTTGTTGCAAAGTCATTATTACAATCACATTTCAAGGCACACAAGTGATGGTTTGCTAGTCTTTAGTATGATTCAGTGACTATTCAATTCTTTTAGCTTCATATTTGTTCCATTGTTTGTGCTGGAAATGTGACTATTTCAGTGTTCATTCTTTAGGCCCAGGTATGAGTAGTCCTCTGTAACGAGCGCGCACCAGATGCAGCTGAAGGGTTGACCATGATAGTTCAGGGTAGCGCCTGGAAGGCGCCATGCTCATCTGTCACTACTCCTGAGCTATCATGGGCGATCGTACTGCTGCTGTGTCATTGATGAAATGTTTGGATGGTATAGACTGACTCTTTCCTTTCATACTCCTTTCTCTGTAGTACCGTTAGTTCTTGCTTTTCAGAGTGTAATAGGTGAGAACGGACGTTGTCACTATGATAGTAAGTAGCAGACCTACGGAGACCGCAAATTGGTCATTATTGCTGTCAGCAGTGGCACACAGGCTGCGTATTGTTACTAGTAGACTTTCACTCTATTGTTGCCATTTCCATTTAGTACGTGCGGCTACCAGTGTGTGACATTTCCTCCGGTACAGGTTTAGTAATATTTAATCCGCTGGGTGTCGCTAGGGGTTTTGTCGCGATCATTCCTACCAGGGGCGGATGGGGGGGGGTGGTCCAGTAGTTCCGGTCCCCCCTACAAAGGGACCCGAAATTCTTTAAAATGCTATAACAACGTCCCGTTTTGGGGTGTTTGGACCCCCCCCCCCACCCCCACCCTCCCCCACGTTTGATATTCTGTGGCGAATGGTAAGAGTGTTAACACGCCCCCCCCCCCCTTTTTTTGCTTTTCGATTTTTCGGCTCTTGAAGCAAGCTCTAGCGTGGGGGTGGCCTTTCTTTTTATCAGGTTGAAGGTCCCAAACGAAAAATTAGAACCTCCCCCCCCCCCCCCCGACACACACATTTCCCTTCGAGTTAACTGATCCGCCCCTGGGCTACCGGCGACCAGAGGGTTAACGCTCGTCGGTAGCATCGCTCATGCCCCTTCACCTCCTACTTATTATCCTTGCACCAACTACCCCTCCCCCCGCACCCACCCACCACCCCCATCCTCCCCCTCCCCCCCCCCATCACCCCATCCGGGTCTGCCCTGGGGGACTTGGGTGGGGTTAGGTACTTTTTAGTTCCCAGGGTCACCCTGGTCAGCCCCACAGGGTGGGTTTCCTTTCTATTCTGGGGCATGTGTTTCTGTCTACCCTTGGTCCATTCACCTGTATTTGTCTTTTTAAAACTCTCCCAACTGTCTGCACTGCCTGTAGCTCTTGATATTGGATGTGTGTTGCTAAATGGTCTTAGCTTTATTTAGGCCCCATGTTGTAGGTTTATTTAATGTATTTGACCGGCTGGCGACATACATTCAATTTTCTGTTCAGTTTTTTTTTTCACAAGCAGTGCAGGCACGTCCTGAGAAAGCCTTGTTGCTGTCGGGACGTTAAGCAATGTACAATCAATCAATCAATGTCTCCAAGTCAGTGGTTCTGTTTGCTCTCAATCCCCCCCCCCCCCCCCCCCTCTCTGTCCAGCTGTCAACACTTTTTGTACTGGCCTACTTGGAGGAAACACAAAGTCACTACGTTTGAGATCTCAGACTCTTCCACACGAAAAGCTTTGTTGACTATGTTTACAAACCACTGAATTTTTGTTGTCTTCGTCAGTAATAAGAACCCTAGCAGAAAACTGCTTTATTTCAAAGGAGACATCACGTTCTAGAACTAGAATAAAAAGTGGGGAAAAGATATACCATGATAGTTTAAGGGTAACGCCATGTGTTTGGCACCTTCTCCAGCAGGTGAATGATCTACCATGTCATTTGAGTTCAGTGGTAGTGCCAGATCATATTGGCGCCATACACTGGACTTAAACTATCATGGTCCATCCTCCGATCATAGACAAAAAAGGCGGCACTGATGCAGATGTCAGAGCACGAATCGGTAAAGCCAGAGCAGCCTTTCTCCAGTTGAAAAAAGTGTGGAGTTCCAGAGAGCTGTCACAACACACCAAAGTCCGGATTTTCAACTCCAATGTAAAAGCAGTTCTCCTATATGGAGCAGAGACATGGAGATTGACAAAAACCACAGTCAACAGAGTACAGACCTTCATGAACAGTTGCCTTAGAAGAATTTTGAAAATCCACTGGCCAGAGAAGATCAGCAACGTCAGACTCTGGGAGAGAACAGAGCAGATAACAGCAGAGAATGAAATTGGGCGAAGAAGATGGGGATGGATCGGTCACAGTCTGAGAAAGCCAGCTTCCAGTATCACTAGGCAGGCATTGTCATGGAACCCCCAGGGAAAGAGGAAAAGAGGTAGGCCGAGAAACTCCTGGCGTCGAGACCTCCAAGCAGACATCAAGAGACTGGGAACCACCTGGAGTAGAATCGAAGGAGAAGCACAGGACAGGAGTTGCTGGAGGTCTCTCGTCGACGGCCTATACCCGGGTAGGGGTGACAGGCGTAAGTAAGTAAAGTAAGTAAGGTCCATCCTCCGACTTGGAACTTGAGGTTCCCTTTGGTTCTGACCAAAACGAGGACTGACCTTGCTAGTCTGCGTGAAGGTCCGATCCGGCCAAGATAGTTCAAGGGTAGTGCCAGGTGAGCTTGGCGCCTTCAGGCGCCATGCTCACCTGGCACTACCCTTGAACTATCATGGTCGATCCTTCGCCTAGCTAGAACTTTCTGTCCTCTTGGTCTGGCTGCTGTGAGAAATCCTGATAGTCTGCGTGAAGGTGTTCATCTGGTCATAGTCTATTTATGGACATGATTATGGTGAGAGAGGGGGGGCGGGGGGGCGGGGCGGATTCGGCGATTATATGTCATCTATTTAATTCTGCTTCTAGCCAATGTTGCGTCAAAATACATCATCAGTTGATTCACGGGAGACTTGACATCTGACCGACATCGTCGTAGTCCGTAACTTTGTATGTGATTGATTGTGTCCTTTAATTAATTTTCAGTGGATACATCTGATTTCGTATATTTTTATCTGTAGATTTGATCGATGTGGAGGTCTTTTGCATGGCACAATGAAATACAACGATTTGTGTGGCCAAGATAGGCTCTGCTTGTGCTGACCGAGTCGAATCTGTAGAGCCGGTTGACTCATATGCTAGCACCATCTGCATCACTACGTTCTACTCGCAGTAGATAGACTGACTGTGATAGTTCTAAGGTACTTCCTGTTCCCTCGGCTGGCCTTTGCTTAGTAATCAGTTGAACTAATAAAGCTAATCAAGCTAATACATACTCTACGCATTTGAGTCTTCAACTTCTCTATAAATTTATGATTTTATTATCTCCTCACTGCCAGTGGAGGCATGTTGTGTTTGTGTTCATCGTAAATTCAACGTCAGAAATCCTCCGCTGTCAAAGGAACATGGATACACAGTGGTTTCAGCAAGAGGTATAGATCCTCATGAGCCCCCGCAACTGCGGGAGGCCCATGAGGATCTATACCTCTTGCAGTTGAGTTGATTAATTTCAACATCGTCAGAAGTTTGAAACAAGTCTTGGTTGTTATTGATATGCTATTAAATTAACATCTCCCCGGTATGTGCTCTCTCCTGGGCTCACTGATTCTGTTTGACGTCAAGTCACGTAATGGCTTAAACGCACTCAAGCATTATTTGAAATCGCTATAGTTGCTCCAGTCATGGACACAATACTTGTGCTGCTTCATTGTCTTGGTTTTTGTGTTCCGTGTATCACATTTCGGACATTTTTTAAGTACATCTGTCTCATCTGTCGTTTGTTTTCAGTGCTGTTGTCGAGCCAGAAGAATTTACAGCTTCTTGTTTGATGTGATGTCGGTCATGTACAAACTAAGCATTGCTTTGCATCCACAGGTTTAGCTATGAACGGCGTCTTTCTCTTCACATCGTTTGTTAGGAGTGACTCCAGTCGACGAACAGCTCAGCTGGGAGCCTCACATAGAAACTGCCTGTAAAACTATTTCGAAGAATCTCTTTTTTATTATCCAAATTAAGTCGTATGGTTGACATTGATGCTCGAAAACTATTCTTTAACGCACACATCAAGACACATTGTACTTATGCTTCCAATATCTGGGACGGCTGTGGAGACATTTATTTGAAAAAAATTAATTCCCTTTACCGGCGAGGTATTAAGCTTATTCTTCCTGGTTCGTCCCCTACTGATGAAAGACTGTAGGCCCTTAATATCCTACCACTTAGTAAACAATTGGAACTTAATAGAAACTTACTTGTGCAAAAAAAATTCTAAACGATGCCGCCCCTCCCTATCTCCGCGAGCTGTTTTCCCACACGAATAGAGAGAACACGAGGATCAGCTTACTCCATCTCCTAAAACCGAGAATCGACATCTTCAAATCTAGCATATCATTTTCCGGTGCTAAGTCATGGAATAACTTGCCCTCTCATTTTCAAAGTTATCTGTTTTCAGAGCTCGCGTCCATAAATATCTGTCGTTGTGAAAGTTCCATCTTTCTGCTTAGTATGTTGCTCCAGCACAGCAGATTGCTGCAGATTATGTAATAGTTCGACTGTCTGCATTAACATGTCAGGTTCATACCAGTGTATATATATATATATATATATATATATATATATATATATATATATATATATATATATATATATATATATATATATATATATATATTGGTTTAATATCTTTTTGTATTTTATTTTATTATTATTTTTTTCTGAGGGGGGGGGGGGGGATGGGTCTTTTTATTTATATATGTTTTATCTTTTGCTGTATCGTCTGTTGTATTTTTATATGTGTAGAGTAGCAGTACAGTTTGGAAGATAGGCATTGCTATGCCTAAAACTTTTTATCCTAAATAAAAACGTTTCATCATCATCATCATCTTAAGACCATAAGAGTGAGTGTCAAGTGTTTTGAAATGCAGGAAATAATCTGCAAAGAAAGAAACACGCTTCGACACATCGAAGACAAAACAATGAATGTCTTCCTTATTTCGAATCGCGTTTCTGTCTTTGTTGAAATCTTTTTGTGTTTATTTATCTTTGTTCCGGCGGACCAGTCACAGTACACGACTTGATTTTTTAAAAAAAGATTGTCAGTCGTGACTTTTGCACGCGAGTCGAACCGGATGAGGCTATTCGTGTCTCGTCTTGATAAGGTCTCGAGTTCCGTAGAGTTCTATTTCCAGTATCTGTCTTTGACTTTTTTTTTTTTTTTTTTTCTTCCCCTGCATGGCGCAATCATTAGATGGCAAGCCGAGAATCAGGGTGGCGCCTACCGAGACTGACATCCGTTTTGCAACATAACGATATTGGCCATTAGATAGAATACAGTTCCAGGAACCCGAAGACGAAAATGCTCATAGTCACTGGCTGTTCTGTAGGAAATAGCTAACAAATGTTTAATCTATTTTGCCCCGAGTCCATACAGCAGGAGATGGATTGACCATCTCCTGCAACTGGTACATAGTCATTAGGGAACACTTGCACAATTTGAGAAATGGGACCTTAGGGCTGAAAGGGTTAATACAGCAGAACCTCTTTTGAGCGACCACACTCGAGAGATCACCTGTCATTACAGACCATTATGTAGGTGGCTACAGCCAGCCACCATGATAATTCAAGGGTAGTGCCAGATTAGCTTGGCGCCATCAGGCGCCAAGCTAATCTGGCACTACCCTTGAATTGTCATGGTCGACAGCCATCTGAATGATGATCTTTAAAGGCCCACTACCGCCGTAACTGTTCAAAGATACACTTCTGTGACAAACGGTTACGAAATGCTACACACGGGTCTACTGGTTACAGTTCATTTGGACCCGGGACAATCCAGTTCAGCACACGTCGTCTTAATATCAAGTAACCTGACAATGACTCCACTCCTTTCTATAAATACAGTGCTATCAGTACGAGAAACGGCTACAAAAATAGTTTGAGACGCTAACGGCTGCACAGAATAAATAAGTGCGATTACGCATGCGCTGTTAAAGTTCATTAGGTGTGTCGACAAGGCATAACAAACACAATTGGTGCAGAAACGTTTTCTTCGGATTTATGCGCAATGGTACTTTAATGACAGTTGGCACGTTTGCCCTTCAAGACTTCTCTACTTGAAGGCACCTGAAAGCACCTGTCTCTAATTTCACTTGCAGAAGCAGGTGGTAGCCCAAAATACATTTTAAACATTCTCCACAGATTAATTTAATGAGTCGCTGTGGGAGGATTTTGTGTGTGGGATTCCTGGGCCTGTGGGCTAGAACGGACGGCCATTTCCCAGGAGCGCACACGCTGTCCGGTCTGGTCACGATCTGCTAATACGGACGGTACGACTGTGTGCTTTTTATGATCCAGCCTATCATCACGCATCCGTTTTCTGCAAATGGACGGGAGTCATCTGACGTTCAGAATCCGTACCCGCGTGAGAGTGAACACTGGCTACTTCATTCGGTCAGCGTCTTATTACAGATTATCCCACTTAAGCCCAAAGGCCATATTTCCCAAATTACCACGTGCATAAAGGCCATATTTCCCAAATTACCACGTGCATAAAGGCCATATTTCCCAAATTACCACGTGCATAAAGGCCATATTTCCCAAATTACCACGTGCATAAAGGCCATATTTGCCAAATTACCACGTGCATAAAGGCCATATTTGCCAAATTACCACGTGCATAAAGGCCATATTTCCCAAATTACCACGTGCATGAAGGCCATATTTCCCAAATTACCACGTGCATAAAGGCCATATTTCCCAAATTACCACGTGCATAAAGGCCATATTTCCCAAATTACCACGTGCATAAAGGCCATATTTCCCAAATTACCACGTGCATGAGATGGGTCTACCAATGATAATTCAAGGGTAGTGCCAATCTGGCACTGCCCATGAATTATCATGGTCGACCCATCTCCTGCTGTAGGGCGTCGGGGCTGAATGGGTTAACTTATTGACTGGTGCTGACGACACGGCTCCGGGGAAAAGACGCGTAGTCATTCGTCTTTTGCGCCGAGCGGTACAGAGCGGTATTGTCAGTAGCATTCAGGGGGTTAAATTAACCCTTTTGCTGTCGGTTTTTTCTTTCTTTCTTTCTTTTTGGTAGCGATGATTCCTGCACGAAATAATCGCAACAAAAACCGCTACTTACAGCTAAAGGTTAGCTGGAAGTTATTATTTCTGGCTCGCAGTGGATGAGACGAGAGCGTGATGCAAGCTTTTGAAAGAACTATATTTCACTGACTTGTTCGAAATTCGCTTCAAAGCTCAGTACAGTCTGCAAGCAATGGGGGCTGTGACAGTAATTCTCCAGATTTGGGCCAGCAAGCTTAACCACTTCACCGCCAGGGGGTAGACATTGTATCTCAGAAACCATCGCAGCTTTAACTGAAGAATAATCCTGTCTGCTAGATGCACATGGCTATGAACGACGCTCGCACAAATAGCCGTATATGCTCATGAGCCTCCGCTTTGTCGGGGGCCTATGAGGATCTGTGCCATTTTCACTGGGTTGCTGGCGGTTATGGGGTTATTATTTCTTTCTATTTTCTCTCGAGGCCATGAGACGATAGCACGCTACAAATAATCGCCTGTCGGTGATTTTAATGGTTTAATTTTCACTCCTGTCACGAATCTAACCCAATACCTTGAAAGCAAGCGAGATCCTTTCTTAGCCCGACGTCGCCCGCAGGTGGCACGCGCACATACGTGCGCGTGCCACCTGCGGGCGACATCGGCCTGAATTATACACTCACTGTGCAGATTCTTCTCCCTCCCTCTCCCTCCTCCCATCCCCGTCTCTCATACAAACACATTTTTCCTTCGTCTCCCCCCTCCCCCCGCCACCCCCCAGCCCCCTTTTCTTTCACATGTAGATATTTCGTGTGTGCTCCAGATCCCTAGTTTTCATCTTCACGTGGGTATTGACTCAACCTGTTGCTAAGCACGCTCACCTCTCAGTCTATATTGAAATGTCCACAGTCAGCGTGCACTGGGAAATACCCGTCGTCTCCTGCCGAGGAACAGGCGTGTGTGTACATTGAAATCACGTGCGAGAGGCATAGATCCTCATGAGTCCCTGCATATGCAGGGGCTCATGAGGATCTATGCCTCTTGTAGATTAACGGGAGTCCTGTTGGCTTCTACAGTTAAATGCCTGCAGTGTTGTTGAAATCTTTGAAATCCCTGTGTTCAGGAACACAGATAGGCCTTGCCCTACAAACAGCGTGGAACCTTATTGAACACCGAAGGGCGCATGATAGTCTATGATTTCTCTTGCTAGTGGGAGGGCTTTTATTGAAATGTCCACAGCGCAGTTGCAGTCTTATTTTTATTTCCAGTGATCGTCGTTTGAGGCATAGATACATGTCACCTACTAGCGATGCGGACTGGCACCAACCCCTGCAGTCTGCCTGGGCTCGTGATGATCTGTTCCCCTTGCGGATGGCAGGGGTAGGCTGCACGAGTGGGTACACTTAGTGGCTTGAATGGCTGGTCTATATTGGGCACATCAATCGACTCAGACAGAGTCTGTCCTCACGATTCTAGTACTGCCTTACCTGTTCGTGACCTAACTCTACTCCGCATGACTACATTTGAACACTCAGACCTCGCTTTGTATATTCATTGCCTGTGGGCGCATAGTGTGTGTTAGAAATTGTACTTTTCTTACCGACCAACAGCCACAACCGCCTAAGGAAGATGGGCACTAAGTGGTGTCAGCAAGAGACATAGATCCTTATGAGCCCTTGCGACAGCGGGGGCTCATGAGGATCTATGACACTTGCAGTTGGTTTATGTTAACGTTTTCTTTTGACTGTGAACGGGGTCATCTTTCAGATTTATTCGCGGCTATACAGACGATTACACATACTGGCGTGCACACACACACACACACACACACACACACACACACACACACACACACACACACACACACACACACACGCTCACGCACACGAACGCGCGCGCACACACACACACGCTCACACACACACTCATGCACACTCATGCACACACACTCGCTCAAACACACACACGCACGCACGCGCACGCACGCACGCACGCACGCACACACACACACACACACACACACACACACACACACTCAAACACACACACGAACACGCACACACATACTCACACACGCACACACACACACACACTCAAACACACACGCACACACACACACACGAACGCGCACACACAAATACTCACACACACACGAACACACACACACACAAACACACCAACACGCACACACACATACTCATACACGCACACTCACATACTCATACACGCACACACACACGCACACACATACGCGCACACACACACACCACACCACACAAACACACACACACTCAAACACGCACATGCACACACAGGAACGCGCGCACACACACACACAACCACACACACACATTGACCAAGAAGTGCCCCACCCGGGTCTGCCCTGGGGGACTTGGGTGGGGTTAACTACTTTTTAGTTCCCAGGGTCACCCTGGTCAGCCCCACAGGGTGGGTTTTCCTCTCTATTCTGGGGCATGTGTTTCTGTCTACCCTTGGTCTATTCACCTGTATTTTCCTATTTTAAACCCTCCCTACTGTCTGCGCTGCCTGTAGCTCTTCATATTGGATGTGTGTTGCTAAATGGTCTTAGCTTTATTTAGGCCCCATGTCGTAGGTTTATTTAACGTATTGGACCGGCTGGCGACATACATTCAATATTCTGTTTTTTTTTTTTTTTTTTTTTTTTTTTTTTCACAAGCGGTGCAGGCACGTCCTGAGAAAGCCTTGTTGCTGTCGGGACGTTAAGCAATGTACAATCAATCGTTGACCAAGAAGTACATTTAACTACATCGCAGTACATGGGGACACGGAAGAATCGAAGGCAGATAGTCCTTCCTGCACGCATCAGATTTATCAGTCTACCCAAAAACCAGGTACATGCAGCTGTTACGCGCGGCATTTCTAGTTCAGCGATATATCACTCGACGTAAACGAATATTTGTTCTTTGATATTGGAATGCATCTCGTTGCATAATGTGCAGCGAAGTCCAGCCCGGTGTACAGGTCAATCTCAGTATATCGCGGTACCCGGGACTGAGCCATACAGTCAAACAGCGTTATTTAACGAGTGTGTTATTGCAGTGGTGGATTTACATAGACTGGTGAAAAAAACAAAAACAAAAAAAAACAACAATCAATTGATAAGCAAGAGGTTCTCTGGCCATAGCTGGCCCGCGCACGTCGGCCCGAGGACCTTTTGACTTGCGCGTGTGACATCCGATACCGCGCAATACCGAGGCTGAACACTTATTTCTGTCCAGGAATAAAAGGAATATGCACAATATGCATATTGCGTTCTTTGGAGGCCGAAACTAACGTGCCTGTGCACCTGATACAGTGCGCGGTTATGTCGAGCCCTCTCTTGGCTTTATTTGTAATATACGCTCGTAATGTTACGAAAATTCTGATTAGAGTAATGGCACTGACGCATGGCGGCGTAATATTACCACCCGTGGTTTATGATGTTTAGTCCACGCTGCTGATCAAATCACATTCATCCTTCACGTCATGTACCACGGAGACAACACTCCCATCACAAACACCACTCACCTGCAAGAGACATAGATCCTCATGAGCCCACGCAATGTAGGGTCTCATGAGGATCTATGTCTCTTGCTAGACAGCTTTTGCATCGATGTTCCCGAGACGGAAGGAAAGTGATCCTTGGGAGTTGTGTGAGTGGCGAACATGCCATAAATATTTTTAACAGATTGAGCGAGTGAGTGCCATCTGTGCACATATTGCGCGTATCATGGCTGTAAGTTACAACAAGATAAAGTACTTTTTTATTTTCATATTTATCTATTGTTATCTTTGAGAGTGGGTGTGTATATGTTTTAAGGCGCGGTCGCGACAGATACTGTATCATTGTGTTCGTGTCAGGCAATACTTGACCGGGATGTTAAACACTAGACGAGAGGCAGGGGATGGGGAGGGGGCACGGGATTGCTCTCATAGCGCCATTTTGACATGCTGCAATTGGGAGCATCCTTTGCATGTTATCTCTAAGGATCTGCGCAACCCCAGCACATGCACGCACGCATGCGCGCGCGCTTTCCCACGCCATCCGCTTGGCCCATCATGCGAGGAACCCGTGTGTGAAGAGCGCTCTTGTTGCAACAACCAACAATAGTTGACATGTCGGTCACGCTTGTTCAAGTCACAAGTTGTTTTCGTGCTGCGCTAATCTTTAACTTCAAGTGCAGGGGTCAGTCGCATGAGAGAGCTTAGTCCTGCGCCAGTAGCGGAACACCTTGCTTAGTGGCTAGCGCAGGACTAATTAGGCTCACTCATGCAGCTGAACCCAGGACTTGAAGAAGTCACGGCGACCCTCATGGCTACACCTTGTACTTTATGTCTCTTCTAGTATGTGTGTGCTGGTGATTTTTGACCGTACCTCTCCATGCCTGTCATCTCCGGCTTTTCAGAAACGATATGTGCGCTAGTCTGTAATTTTCGACCTTACGGCATTTAGCCGTAAGGTTGAAAATTACAGACTAGCCCACATATCGTTTCTGAAAAGCCGATGCGGACCCTCTAGACGACCATCCTTCAAAACGTCCATGCTGATAAATCCTAGCCTTAACTCATTCAGCCCGACGGCCGTATTTCCCAAATTTTTGAGGCTTCATCTAATGACTATGCACCAGTTGCAGGAGATGGATCGACCATGATAATTCAAGGGCAGTGCCAGATTGGCTTGGCGCCGACAGGCGCCAAGCTAATCTGGCACTACCCTTGAATTATCATGGTCGACCCATCTCCTGCTCTAGTGCGTCAGGGCTGATTGGGTTAACGGGATCTGCTTCTTGGGGGTTTTGAGTGCTAAAATCTGCCGATACAACAGGTCATCAGTGTTTTCTTGCATGGGTTAAACTTGTTCCACCCTTCTCTTCACAATCCATGAACGTGCCCGAGGTTTCCCCGCTGCCTTTTGGGCGTACCGGAAGAGACTCTCTTGTGTACAAGGGAGCAAAAATAGGAAAGGTTTCCCCGCTGCCTTTTGGGCGTACCGGAAGGGACTCTCTTGTGTACAAGGGAGCAAAAATAGGAAAGGTTTCCCCGCTGCCTTTTGGGCGTACCGGAAGGGACTCTCTTGTGTACAAGGGAGTAAAAATAGGAAAGGTTTCCCCGCTGCCTTTTGGGCGTACCGGAAGGGACTCTCTTGTGTACAAGGGAGTAAAAATATGAAAGGTTTCCCCGCTGCCTTTTGGGCGTAACGGAAGGGACTCTCTTGTGTACAAGGGAGTAAAAATATGAAAGGTTTCCCCGCTGCCTTTTGGGCGTACCGGAAGGGACTCTCTTGTGTACAAGGGAGTAAATATAGGAAAGGTTTCCCCGCTGCCTTTTGGGCGTACCGGAAGGGACTCTCTTGTGTACAAGGGAGCAAAAGCAGGAAAGTCCTCTTTTTTTTTTTTTTTTTTTTTTTTTTTACTATATTCAAACTTGATGATTTACGTTAGCCCTTTTGCCCTTCGCCCCCCCCCCCCCCCCCCCCCGGTCTGCCCTGGGGGACTTGGGTGGGGTTAACTACTTTTTAGTTCCCAGGTTCACCCTGGTCCCACAGGGTGGGTTTTCCCCTCTATTCTGGGGCATGTGTTTCTGTCTACCCTTGGTCCATTCACCTGTATTTTCCTTTTTTAAACTCCCCCTACTGTCTGCGCTACCTGTAGCTCTTGATATTGGATGTGTGTTGCTAAATGGTCTTAGGTTTATTTAGCTTATAAGACTGCTTGGCGACATACGTTTAATATTCTGTTTGTTTATTTATTTATTTATTTATTTATTTTTTCACAAGCAGTGCAGGCACGTCCTGAGAAAATCTTGTTGATGTCGGGACGTTAAGCAATGTACAACCAACCAACCAACCTTTTGTGCAGCATTTCTGTAAGACATACTAAAACACTTATAAAGAAAGTATTGCGAAATACTGTCGGGAGTAGGTCGCTTTAACACATTGTGCCCCAAGACCGAAATCCCCAAACTTTGCCGTTGTCCTCTGAAGACTGCAGTGCAGTGCAGGACACAGATCGACCATGATAGTTCAAGGGTGATGCCAGAATAGCTTATTCTGGCTTCACCCTTGAACTATCATGGTCAATCCATATCTTGCTGTGGTGTGTCTGGGGTAGAATGAGTTAAGAACGCTGGGGCTGGTTAAAAAAAATGTCTTAGAAAGAATAAGATAAGATAAGATGCCATATGCATAAACATTAGGATTTTTTTTTTTTTTTTTTTTTTTTTTTTTGCGGCATAACTGACGAGCGTCCATATTAAGATCAACACATGAAACATACATACATCACAATCCAGGAGACTCTTAAAATACCAAACCACACGATATGTAGAGCAGTCATTCTACGAAGTATGCACACACATCTAAGTAAGTAAAATAAGTCAAATCTATAGCATAATAACCATTATGACAACAAAACCGCCAAGTGAGCCGCAACGAAAACAGATTAGCTAAATTCATATGTTTGTTTCTTCAAAAACACTACCGATGGCATTACCAATCGGAAGACACTCCCAACTTATCGACCCCAGCCCCAAAGTTTGCCGTGCGCTGCCACACAACTAAGAAAAGAAATACTATGCGTAACTGTGTACGGGGCCAGGAAGAGTGCACGTCTTCATTTGCATATCTTACCCTTAACCCTTTCATTGTCAGCTGACGCACATCGCTTTTCTGCAGTCCCGTTCGTTAATTCTAGACCCAAAAACGCTAGATGGCCGAGGAACGTGGATTCAAGGTGGTCTCAGCAAGAGGCATAGATCCTCATGAGCTCCTGTTGGGGCTCATGAGGATCTATACCTCTTGCTGTTGGGTGATGCTCACATTTTCTCGGCACTGAGCGGGTGAAAGCCAGGGAGGGATCATGAAGATCTGCTCCTCTTGCAGGTAGGTGGCGCTCCCAAAAGAACTGTTTGATATACGTCATGTCAAGTCACGTCACGTCAACAGGATGTACTTCTGCAGCATTTACTTACTTACTTACGCCTGTCACCCCTACCCGGGTATAGGCCGTCGACGAGAGACCTCCAGCAACTCCTGTCCTGTGCTTCTCCTTCAATTCTACTCCAGGTGGTTCCCAGTCTCTTGATGTCTGCTTGGAGGTCTCGACGCCAGGAGTTTCTCGGCCTACCTCTTTTCCTCTTTCCCTGGGGGTTCCATGACAATGCCTGCCTAGTGATACTGGAAGCTGGCTTTCTCAGACTGTGACCGATCCATCCCCATCTTCTTCGCCCAATTTCATTCTCTGCTGTTATCTGCTCTGTTCTCTCCCAGAGTCTGACGTTGCTGATCTTCTCTGGCCAGTGGATTTTCAAAATTCTTCTAAGGCAACTGTTCATGAAGGTCTGTACTCTGTTGACTGTGGTTTTTGTCAATCTCCATGTCTCTGCTCCATATAGGAGAACTGCTTTTACATTGGAGTTGAAAATCCGGACTTTGGTGTGTTGTGACAGCTCTCTGGAACTCCACACTTTTTTCAACTGGAGAAAGGCTGCTCTGGCTTTACCGATTCGTGCTCTGACATCTGCATCAGTGCCGCCTTTTTTGTCTATGATGCTCCCGAGATAGGTGAAGGACTCCACCTCCTCCAACGGGGTGCCAGCAAGCAAGACTGGTTCTTCCCTGGTTGCGTTCAGCCTCATTGTCTTTGTTTTCTGTTTGTGAATGGTGAGGCCCACTTGGGACGAGATGTCAGCAAGCCTCGTGGTCTTGTCCTGCATTTGTTGATGAGTGTGGGACAGTAATGCCAAGTCGTCTGCAAAATCGAGGTCGTCAAGCTGTGTCCACAGTGTCCACTGTATTCCACTTCGTCTGTGCTCTGTGGTCATCTTCATGACCCAGTCTATGGCCAGTAGGAAGAGGAACGGAGACAGCAGACACCCTTGCCTGACACCAGTTCTGACCTGGAGCTCTCTGGTGAACTGCCCTTCGTGGATCACGCGACATGTCATGCCATCATAGCTGCTCTTGATCAGGCGGACGAGCTTTGTGGGTACACCGTAGTGTCGTAGGAGTTTCCACAGAGTCTCTCGGTCCACGCTGTCAAATGCTTTCTCATAATCCACAAAGTTGACGTACAGCGGGGAGCTCCACTCCAGAGACTGTTCCACGATGATGCGGAGAGTGGCGATCTGGTCTGTACATGATCGGTTCTTCCTGAATCCTGCTTGCTGGTCTCTCAGCTGGGGGTCAACGGAGCTCTTCATTCTCTCTAGGATGATCCTGTTGAAGACCTTTCCTGGTACTGACAGCAAGGTGATTCCTCTGTAGTTGGAACACTTGCTGAGGTCGCCTTTCTTGGGAAGCTTGATTAGGTACCCCTCCTTCCAGTCAGCTGGCATCACCTCCTCTTCCCAGATCTTTCCAAACAGTGGGTACAGCATCTCAACTGTTGTCTCTAGGTCTGCTTTCAGAGACTCCGCTGGGATGCCATCTGGCCCTGCTGCTTTGCCATTCTTCAAAAATGCCACTGCTTTTCTGATCTCTTCCCGGCTGGGTCTGTCACAGCTGATGGGTAGGTCGGTCTCTGCCGGCTGGATGTCGGGGGGGTCGGGTGGGCTAGGTCTGTTCAGTAACTCTTCAAAATACTCGGCCCATCTGTCGAGTTGGTCTGCTCTGTCTGCAATAGGCTTGCCTTCTTTGTCTTTTACTGGTCTTTCTGTATGGCCATACTTACCCGACAATCTTCTGGTAATGTCGTAGAGCTGTTTCATGTTGCCGCTGCCTGCTGCCTTTTCTGCCTCTGCTGCCAGGCTGTCTGTGTAGGCCCTCTTGTCTGCCCTGATACTCCTCTTCACCTCGCGGTTGGCTTCTGAGTATTCCCCCTGTGCCCTTACTTTGGCTGCTCTCGTGCGACTGTTGTTGACCGCTGCTTTCTTCTGCTTCCTCGCTTCTATCTTCTTCAAGGTCTGTGCCGACAGCCAGTCCTTGTGGTGGTGTTTCCTGAACCCTACAGTGTCTTTGCAAGTTGAGTTCAGCGCCTCTCTAACTGCCTTCCACTGCTGCTCTGTGGTGACCGCCTCCTCTTCATTTACTAGCTCCTGTAGCGCTTGAAACCGGTTGGACAGCACCAGTTTGAACTCTACTTCTGCAGCATGCGCATGTACTTCTCTCCCTGGGAAGTGTAATCATTGTGATAAGATAGGCGCTCGTGTCACAAACATCATCACTTGGTGTTTATCCGTACGTCACGATTCTCCGGGTGGGGTCCACTCTGGCGCTAGTGCTCTTGTCTTGTTCCTCGTGATAATGAGGGATCATGCTCTAAGTGCAGCGCCATAGATTGAAGGCATGATTGTAAGACAAAAAGCTGATGACAGCAAAGTCCACAAGGCTATCTATAGTTTAGTCATTAACCCTCCCCCTCCCCCCCTCTCCCGCGGAGACCCCTTGTGATTCTCTCGTCGGGCAAATGCTCGTGTTTGATGCCGGGTTGTTGTTGTTGTTTCTTGATTTTTAACGTCTCTCGCCACAACGAGGTGATTGGAGACAGGTAGATTATTATGATTATAGGATAAAACATAGTTCATAATTATAATATAATATAATTTATCAAAAAAAAAAAAAAAAAAAATGGTATGTGGTGTTTTTATGATTTCGCTGTTACAATCATTGTGTCTGCAAGGAGTGTGGGTTGGTGCATATGCGGCCAACAAAGACTACGCACAGTTATAACAGAATTTTAGCATAGGGCGTCGTTGTTTGCCATCTTAGATGGGACGTACCCATCTCTGTTGTTTATATGTAAGTCGATAGTGTTGAGGAGTGGATGGCTTTCGCCAGCTCCACGGCCAGAGAATGATCAGATAGGAGTTGGAAGAGGTTTCTGATGTCGCGAGCCTGACATGATTGTCTAACTCTGGAGAGCTGTGGAGGAGGCATGCGGCATAGTAGCAGAGAGTGCTCTAGGCCGGCTGTCTCCCCGCAGTGACATAGGGTCTGGGTGAATTTCAGCTTCCAGGATCTCGTTCTGAGCCTATGGATGATCTCCGTTTGAGATCTAGGGAGTTTAGGGATAAAGGGGGAAGGATCTGCGAAACATCGCTTTTCTTTCACGGCACACAGTTCTCGCTTCTCCCTTTTCCAGCAGTTTTGGATGAGATTGCAGTATTTGGAGTTTAGTTCAGAGGTAGAGAGGAGGATGCGAAGTTGCTGAGTTGGGGGAACGTTGAGAGCACCGACTCTGGCAGCGCTATCCGCCAGTTCGTTGCCTCTAATCCCTACGTGACTTGGGACCCAGTGGAAATCCAACTGAGTTCCTTGTCTTATGATGGCGTTTGAGAGTGAGAGGATTTCCTGCAGGAGGTCGGGTCGGGATCGAGACCGAGAGGAGCGAATGGCCTTAAGGACAGCTTGCGAGTCCACACAGACCACAACTCTGAGCGGAGTGCGGGGATAAAAAATAAGAAACTGAAGTGCGGAGATGATAGCGGTCATTTCAGCCGAAAAGACGCAGAAGCCTAGTCCAAGATAGAAGCTTTTGCTTGTATTGAGGGAGGGTATGGAGAAGCCGGCCCCGGCCCGTCCATCCTCCAGCACGGAACCATCAGTATAGATTTGGAGATGATGTTGGTATTTATTTAACGACTCCCGGACCGATGCCGGGTTGTATGTTGTTATTACATATATTGTTTTCGCTGCAAACTAATACACAGTCACGCGTTTTTAAGATCGCCACAGCTTTGGTCAGTTATGTCTGCCGTAGTGTACACTATTTTTGTTTAAAGTTGCTTTGTACCAAGGTTTAACCCCTTGACTGCCGGAAAACAGCCGGAACTACCCAACTGCAAGAGGCATAGAACCTCATGAGCCCCCGCAATTGGGTCTCATGATGTTCTATGCCTCTTGCTGGTCACATTTGTATCCGTGGTTTGTTGGACGGCTGGGGCTCTTATGCTTTGAATTTACGACTGCTGTTGTTGTCGTCGTCGTCGTCGTCGTTGTCTTTGTTGTTGCGTTTTTAAGGTACATGACTTTAGTTCTGCACACCAGAGGGCGATATCTCTTCACTGCCGTAAGCCCATGTCTGTGAAAAGCAAGGTTTTCGTTGTATTACAAGACAAATCTCGCTTTTCACGGACATGGGCTTTCTCGCTTTTGCCCTTACAGTGGAGATCTGGCCGACGTCGGACTTGGTTGACTGTACACGGCCTTGCGCGGGCAACCTGGGGTCCAAGCCGACCCTAGGGGATATTGCTCACTAGAACAGGATATCGTACATTGTCTAGAAATAGATGAGAAGTGGGTTTAAAAAATAAAAAAAAAGATGCTCGGATTTGACACAATCATTGAATTAGTAGGGGAAATAAACATGCGATGTATCACATGTTTGTCCGTCCTTTTTTTTTTTTTTTTTTAGTTCAATGACTGTGTCAAATTCGTGCATTAAAAAAAATCAAAACAAACTTCTATTGTCTTACCACTGGCCAATTCTCACTGTGTCACACGCTCTATATTTCTCTCCTACCGCTACAATTCTCCGAGCAGGAAAGACACAACAGGTCACGGCAAACCAGGCAAACATCACTACTAAATGATCCTACGTCATCTAATATCGATATGTGCATCCCGGATAGTGGAGACTGTCGTACCAGCATTGAACCGGAGCTCGTGCTGGGCGGTACTCTTGGTTTCCTGTTGTTTTTTTTACAACCCTTTTAAGCCCATGCTTGCTGCTGACGATAACGGTTTGCCGGAAAAGACGTAATTGTGCGTAGTTATTGCGTAGTCAGTTATTCTTCATTTCCGCCGATCGATATCGGCAATAGCAGTCAAGGGGCCTATAGAGTACAGTCAGTTAATGAATCAATCATTCAATCTATCTGTCTATGTAGCTAGCTAGCTAGCTAATCTAGCTATCAGTCAATCAACCCATATAGCCCCGAGTCCCTACAGCAGGAGATTGATTGACCATGATAATTCAAGGGTAGTGCCAGATTAGCTTGGCGCCTGAAGGCGCCAAGCTAATCTGGCACTACCCTTGAATTATCATGGTCACTCCCACTCCTGCAGCTGGTACATAGTCATTAGGCAACACCTTCAAAATTTGAGAAATGGGACCTTGGGGCTAAAATGGTTAATGAAGTGCAGTCCGTCAAGCAAACAATCCAACCATCAATCCATCCCGTCCATCCATCCATCCCGTCCGTCCATCCTTCCATCCATCCAAACCACGTCCCCAGTCCAAGACCTACGTACGTCCCATGCATATTTATTCTGTTCGGTTGTGCAGGAGTCACTTTTGATTTTATTGCCGTACAACCCGTTTTCCTGCTTCTGGTCCGTGAGGGACCCGGCGTTTCCTCTACACTGCGGTATGTTTGCAGGCCATGTTCCTGGAAATAAAGCCTGTCCTCCCGTCGTTACGTTTTATTAATCGTCCCAGAAAGTAAGACCTGTGCTTTTTGTCTATTTCTGCCCCCGTGTCACAGTAAATGAGGCCCATCTTTATGTTTGTAACCTCGAGTGACATATCAGCATTCCAATCCACGTTGCGTGAATGAATGTTCATGGCGAGCATTATTCGAGGTTGACTTCTTGAGGACGTGAACGCAGGTGGTATTTTTCCAGCAAGAGGCATAGATTCTCATGTGCCCCTGCAACTGCACGGGCTCATGAGAATCTATGCCTCTTGCAGATGGAATTAATGACGGACTGTGTTCGCGTGACGTTTTACATCCATAACTCAAGCGGCCGTCACTTGGCTGTCACGGTTATGTTTTCCTGAAGGCTGTTGTACAGACCGCATCTGAACGCTGTGATTTGTCGCCGCTGAGTTCAGTCTGTACCGTAACTGATGCAGGAATTGTTTCCCTGGAGGGAGGATGGACACATATGCAGTAATTTATGCACTACACAGCATTAACCCGTCAAAAAAGGCAGACTTTGTTAAAGGTTGTAACAGTAAGTGATTGTTCACAAACGGTCAAACAGTGATTATTCATAAAGTGTGGTTGTTCACAAACGGTTATTGTTCACAGATAGTGGTTGTCCACAATTTTTTTTTTTTTTTTTTTTAAAGAGCTTTCTGTGAGATGTACACAGCCTGGTCAATCCCATGCCAAGAAGTACTTTTGTCTGACTGTTACACATGCAACTAATTGAGTCGTATTCCTATTGAAAGGTATCTACCAATCAAATCCGTCTTTCTGTTTCTTCCTATTTGAGTTGATGTTCCTTACATGGCGACTTTCGGTTCCAACGCGGATTAAAATGCCAAGAGCGGGACCCACGTCATACATACACAGTTAATTTAAGGCATTCGTAATATGCAGTGACTCACAAATCTCTGTCACTGTTTTACATTTTGTTTGCATACATATCGGGCTATTTCCTCAACGTGTCTGAAATCTGCCTGCTTGAAATGAGCACGTTCCTGATGGCTGGTGAACTTCAGCCAGCCCATTTAGTTCCAATTTTTTTTAATCTGCCTGCTTGAGATGGGCACGTTCCTGATGGCTGGCGAACTTCAGCCAGCCCATTTAGTTCCAATTTTTTTTTAATCTGCCTGCTTGAAATGGGCACGTTCCTGATGGCTGGCGAACTTCAGCCAGCCCATTTAGTTCCAATTTTTTTTAAATCTGCCTGCTTGAAATGGGCACGTTCCTGATGGCTGGCGAACTTCAGCCAGCCCATTTAGTTCCAAGAGGCGAGGATTCCCGTGAGCGCCTGCAGGCGCAGGGGGTCATGGGAATCCTCGCCTCTTGCCGACAAATAATCGGCTCAGCAGTTCCTTAGATTGCGAATGCTGTTATACATTCTACTTGTTTTAAAGATGAAACGTACAGGCGGATAGCAGTGTATCGTTTAAAAACCGGGACAGGGTCGCGAGATCTCGTCAGGTGCGGACTGGATTCATTTTGCCCTTTGCCCTTGCACTTTTATTTATTTTATTTAGTTGTACTCTTGCGCGTGTTAACATCTACGTGACGGTGCATAACTACATCATGTATGAGAAGCCACCACCCCCTTCCGCTCCTCCTCATATCTGTCTAAATATCTTCGGTTGTGCGGCAGTTTTGGGGAACAAGATGGGATAACCCATAACCCACAAAGTCCCTTCTATATGAGAGCTGTCCTCGCTGTCAAGGGTCTTTACCTTTTGTCTTTAATCTGATTCTGATGTTGAAATATCTCCTATTGAAAAAGTCTCGCAGATCTGCCAATACGTAAGTTTTAGTTTTTACGTAATTTTATATTTTACGTGATATGATTTTCACTTTCGCTTCATAGGCTTGAGAAAATGGTGACAAAACTAGAATTTCACGGTACAATTTCAGTCTTGCTATAATTTGTGTGAAAGCAGGTTGACTTTGCCTAGCTACATGATATACTAAGTACACGGGTCGCCTGCATGCTCTTCTGAAAGCGCGTCGATGTGGGTGTGCGTGTTAGTGCGTGCGTGCATACATCTCCAAGAAGCATAAATCCTCAGGATCCTGAGGATCTATGCCTCCTGGAGATGCGTGCATGTTTGTGTGTGTGCGTGTGTGTGTGTGTGTGTGTGTGTGTGTGTGTGTGTGTGTGTGTGAGAGAGAGAGAGAGAGAGAGAGAGAGAGAGAACGAACGAACGAACGAACGAACGAAACTTTATTTTCCAAGGATTGAGATATTAGGCGCGCAGGCCTTTCTTACAATCTGTCCTTGTTAAGCTACTTAAGGAACACCAAACAAATAACAAAAACTAACTAATAATAAACTTCACACACACGCATACACACACGCACAAAAAAAAAAAAAAAAAAAAAAAAAAAAAAAAAAAAAAAAAAACCATGAGGCGTATTATGTCGAAAAACAAAGAAGAAGAAAGGATCAGCATAACGATGTCTTAGAAAGATAATCATGTACTCTGCTTTTAAACAGAGAGAGGGACGTGGTTTGTTGAATAGTGGGAGGAAGAGAATTCCATAAAAGAGCACCTGAATAAGACAGGCTAGATTTGAACAGGTCTATACGGGGCCTTTTTATAGAGAGACTGTTCCTGGAGGTGCTGTATTTTTTTTCAGTTGGCGAAAAAAGCCTAGATAAGTAAGGTGGAGCTTTCCCGTTAAGAATTTTGTGCATCAGTACACATTTGTTTAGTGCGAGGTGCTTAACCAAAGGGAGAAGTCCGATGGCCTGCAGCTTGTCATCAGTGGATAAAGACGGATCAGGGAGGATAAGCTTAGCAGCGCGCTTGTATAATGAGTTTATCTTCTTGAAGTGATTTTCACTGCAGCCATCCCATATTGTTGAGGCATAATCAATGTGTGGTTTAATGTAGGCATTAAAAAATAGTTTGCGTGTCTTAAGGTCAATGATCGTTTTAAGTTTGGAAAGTAGAAACAACTTTTTGGACAAATGTTTTCTCATATAATATAGGTGGTTATGCCAGCTTAGATCATCATCTATTATTACTCCAAGCAGGCGGTGTTGACTGACCTGCTCAACTGAGATGGAGTCCAAAGAAAGGTTGAGTGATGGAGGTTTGAGCTGATGTTTCTGGCGGGTTGTGATAAGCATGCTTTTTGTTTTTGTGGGATTTACAAGCATGCGATTTTCATTACACCACCGAGAGACTTCATGAAGACTCTCTTGAAGATTATTTGCAATTTCAGGCACAGTTTTACCAGCGGAATGTAATGTTAAGTCGTCGGCAAACATGTCACACTCAGTCTCACTACACGTTACATGTAACGGTAGATCGTTAACGAAGATACAAAACAGTAGTGGGCCTAAAATAGACCCCTGGGGCACTCCATACTCCACAAATTGTTCAGAAGAACATTTTCCATTGACATAGACTGTTTGTGTTCTTTTTGTAAGATAGGAGTTCAGAAACGAAATAGCTGAGGGACTCTTTTTGTTTAAGTAGGTGGCAAGCTTTTTCAGTAAGATGGTATGATCGATAAGATCAAACGCTTTTCTTAGATCCAAGAAGACAGCACCAGCCATTTTATTATCATTTATGCTGTTGACCCACGAATTCACTATTCGTGCGAGTGCAGTGTGGCATGAATGCTTGGGACGAAAACCTGACTGGTGATGATATAATAAGGACCTTTTTTCAAGAAATTCCAGAAGATGTTTGTGAACATGCTTTTCCAGAGGCTTCGAGAGAACTGATAGAAGGGAAATGGGGCGAAAGTTATTAATTTCAGAAGAATCGTTTGCTTTAGGAACAGGCACTATTTTTGATTTTTTGAAAGCTGCTGGGAAGACATTTTTTTGTATACATAGGTTATAAATGTATGTAAGAGGTTCCACTATGTATGGTTGCGACAGGTCAAGGATATATCCATTGATACCATCACTGCCAGAAGACGTTTTCTTTTTTAGGATAGAAATGCATTTGCCTACCTCGTGTACAGCAATATCAGGGATGACGAAAATATCATCTGAGGACAATCTTTGCTTACAGAACTTAGTTAGCTTTTCTGGTGTGGAATATATCGACTGATTGCGATTGTGAGAACTGAGTAAGTCTTTGGGGGCTGATAGAAAGTGGTTATTAAACTCCTCAGCGGAGAGGTTTTCTGGAATGGTATTGCACTGTTTACGCTTGTTGTTGGTAAGCGTATTAAGTGCTGTCCAGATAGAGGAAGGGTTTCTGTCTTCTTCGACTGTTTTGGTTACAAACGATCTCTGCGCCTCTCTAATTAAGTACTTAACTTTATTTCGCAATCTTTTAAATTCATGAAAGTTCTTTTCTTTCTTAGCCTTATTTCTATCATCCATTGCTTGTTTGATTTCGTCGGTTATCCATGAGGGAGGCTGGCGGGATCGGACTCGCTTTCTTCTTACTGGCGCATGTTTGTTTAGCACCCCTAGGAACAGATCAAGTAAGAGAGAAACAGCCTTATCTGGGTTGGTACAATTGTACACATCATGAAACGGTGTAAGGCTAAGATCGTGTAAAAAAGCATCTTTGTTTAGTTTTTTAAAAGACCTATAGGTAATGTACACATGCTGATCCCTCTTTTGTTTGGGCATCTTGCACGACCATGTACAGGTGATGGGAAAATGATCACTGACAGCTAGTGGGGGGACGCTGGTCTCTAGTACTGACTTACAGTTGTTGGTATAGATGTGATCAATGAGTGTAGCGGATGATTGGGTTATTCTAGTAGGAGCTTGGATTAGTTGCTTCAACCCAAAAAGAGTTGTTGTCGATTGCCACGTGGGATTTGTTTTCAGTAAGTCAATGTTAAAATCACCTAACAGCAGTACATCTTTGTCAGTATCATTCACTTTATCCATCATCTGCACAAAGTCATCATACCACTCGACAGTGGACGATGGATTTCTATATACATAACCCATTATAATTGGCGATGAGTTATTAATTTTTACTTCTAGCCATACACACTCAATCTCAGTTGACTCCAGATCATCACGTCTGCGTACCATATGTGCAATCGAGTTATGAACATAAACAGCAATCCCTGTGTGTTTGAGGGTGTTTGGGTCACGACGAATTAAGGAAAAGTTTGGGATGCACAGATTTTCGTCGCTAATTCTTGAGTTCAGACGTGATTCCGTTAGCCCAAAGAGATGGAAGTGTGAAGGCTGGTTTAAAAATATTGAAATGTCAGGAACCTTATTGTAAAGGTGAAATACATTAAGGTGCCCGACCTTCAGCCCGTGGGCATGCATGTAATTGTTCGATGGTGTACACATTTTGATGACAAAAAAATGTAAATATAAAGTTTTCAATATCCGAAACTCAGTGAAACAGTCCAGTCGCTGAAAGGAGTGATCTTGTGCGAAAATATGGAATAAACCAAATCCACTTATAATCACCACGACTGTAAAAAATAACTTGCCTGATAGTTTGTAGAACTGTCTACTCGCATTCAGCACAACACGTTTGGCTGTGCACTATAAGCACTAATCCTTACATTTAGTCCGGCTTACAAAAATGGTGTGTATGCCGGCCAGACACAAGTCAAACGCGGAACTGTACTGTACACAGGTCAACCACAGTACAAATAGTCCAACGAGTTCCGGCCTAAACTGTCAGACTGCAACACATGTTGCTGTGATACGGCCGCATCGCATATAAACCAAAAGCATCGCAAATGTTAATGTCAAATCTATGAGGTAAAAACTAAAACAACAGCACAGTAAACCGTTTAGTATAGAGAGAACGCGCGCGAGAGAGATACTTGCGTCATATTTAGAGTATTGTGTCAATGTCTGCGTGGTTACGACGGAGTTGCTTCTTTTACGTCACCGCCACTAAAGGGACTTAAAAACCGGGACAGGGTCGCGAGATCTCGTCAGTTACGGACTGGATTCATTTTGCCCTTTGCCCTTGCACTTTTATTTTATTTTTTTTAGTTGTACTCTTGCGCGAGTTGACATCTACGTTGCATGACTACATCATGTATGAGAAACAACCACCCCCTTCCGCTCCTCCTCATATCTGTCTAAATATCTTCGGTTGTGCGGCAGTTTGGGGGTAAAATGGCAAAGGCAATCATCTGGAAGTGTCATTAACCTTTTATCATCGGTTATATTTTGTGTATTTTTACCTTGGGCGCATGAGTGGGCTTAGATTCTGCGCAAGCCTTTACGCGAGAAGCTCCACTGCAGGGGGGGGGGGGGGGGGGGGGCAGTATCTTGCGTGGCGGATTGCGCAAGGTTTATTCACACTCGAGCAACGTATCCCTGAACTTTTCATTGGGGTTTCTGTGCCAGGACTTGTACGTGTACATCTTCGCTTTTTCTGGTAGTCGTTCTCTGGCACTGCCACATTTAGTGGTATTTTTATTTTTTTATTTTATTTATTTTTATTTATTTATTTATTTATTTATTCATTTATTATTATTTTATTTTATTTTATTTTATTTTTTTTTTGGGGGGGGGGGTTGCCTGTTGGTGGAAATTGCATAGGCGCGTGAAGCCAGGGACCCGAACAGTTGGTGCCAGATTATGGGTGTATAAATAGTTGGCACTATAATTACTCGCGGCACAAACGCCAGTCTTTGACTCAGCCTTCATACCCGCCTCCTTCATCCTAAGGATCAGTGGTCGTTGGAATGAGCCAGCAAGATGCATAGATCCTCATGAGCCCCCGCAACTGCGGGGGCTCATGAGGATCTATGCATCTTGCAGATGGAATGGGTTGTCTCTTGCGTTGTGCTGAGATTACTGTTGCTTCTGCAGATAAGTATTTGTATTTGCATTGGAGCTTTTGATATTATGTATTTTGGGTCTGTAGTTGGTAGTGAGCCAAGTTACAGGCAGCAGACAGACCTCGGCGTTTGCTAGAACACTGAAGAGTGGCCTTTTTTTTCTGGATCCAGAAGCCATGCTTGGAAGAGTTGTAGTCAGATAGGCTTTAACCATTGCGTTTCACGCATTTGGAAGAAATAGTGTGAAAGTGCATTTGCCAAGGAGTGAGTAATTGTGTAAAAGTATAGTTGCCAGCAAAACCAGGTCCACATGTTTTGTCTCCTTAATGCTGGCCGTTTAACAACCTGGCGGATATTTTTAGGTCGGCGTCATTTTCCGTAGCCCACTTCCGTTGTACAGTCTGTAGGCTCTCCCCCACTGTCATCTTATGTTCACTGAGGCGTGGAAGGGCCGGCTGGAAGTAACGTCGGCAAGATGTGGATGACAAGTCGCGCGTCCGCCTCGCCAGCTGAGCGTCTGTAATTCGGTGTTCACCCAGACGTGACGGGCCGTGCCCACTCAGTACTGGCCTGACACAGACACCAGATCTCACATTACCTACACTACCTCTCCAACAGATAGGACACCAAACGTGCCTCTCCTGACCTACTTGGTCTGACGACCTTCAGGGACGTTCATTACAGCTGCACTGCCTTTGAAGTTTGCATGTTCATCTGTCCGCGGTCTGCTGCCTACACGCTTGGAAGTCAGACAACTCCCTTGCTCACCAGAGCAGACAACATTTTAAGTGTGATCGTTCACCGCCCATGAGACAGGAAGGGGAATATTTATCAGCAGACCACGACTCATAGTTTAGACTGCGGTCGTTTACCGTTCGCCAGCAGTGGAGTTTATCGGTTCTCCGTAGCAAACTGCTTTAATTGAAGCGCGAGCGCTGTCCACATCTTGGTTGTTTCACGAATCACTTCAGCACACTTTTGAATTGTGACACCGGTTGCAACACACCCTTTTCATGCCGAGCGGGATTCGCACCATGAGTCTGACGTCGTACAGCGAGTGGACGCGGGTGACCTGCTCGTGTCTGGCACTGGACATCGACATTGACGTCGCCTGCTGCTGCTCGTCGCTCAAACACAGGGACGTCGCCTGCTACTGCAACACGCCCCTGGGGCGCGACCACAGCTGGGTGACCAAGCACTGCTGCCCTGTGCTGATAGACACGACCCAGGGCGGGGTGAAGTGGAAGGAGCGAGACATCAAAAAGTTGGTGAGTCCGGCAGAGGTTCCACACTAATTGTTAACTCATTCAGCCCGACGGCCGTATTTCCCAAATTGTGGAGGCATCATCTAATGACTATGCACCAGTTGCAGGAGATATATCGACCATGATAATTCAAGGGCAGTGCCAGATTAGCTTGGCGCCGACACGGCCGGTCCGTGGCGCAGTGGTTAAGGCGCCTGCCACCAATGCCAAAGGTGCGAGGTTCGAAAACGGGTTCCGGCGTCGGACTTTTCTCCTCTGGTAAGTGTCACCGTTAATTCGGGCGGACCGTTGGGGATTCTTTCTCCGGGTACTCCGGTTCTTCCACCCCCCACCCACCCCCCCACCCCCACTCCCCACACTTTGGTACCGGTTTCAGGCCACTTTACAAATTTCAAATACAAGCGATCAAAAATCTCTGTAACTTCAGTAGCTGAACTGGCCCTTCGTCTGTCTTGTACTGTGTTTGTCTTAAATGGCGTAAATCTGTGTTTTTTACGTGAGTGTGCGTGTTGGGTTTCAGTTCGCGGCGCTTTGAGTCGATTAGCCCCAAATTGAGAAAAAGCGCCTATATATTAACGGTATTATTATTATTATTATTAATTATCATGGTCGAGCCATCTCCTGCTGTAGGACTGAATGAGTGAATCCGATGTTCTTTAACGACGTCAGTATGAACCGTCTGCGTTAGCAAGAGGCTTGAATTCTCATTTCTGCAATTGCAGGGGCTCTTGCTAATGCAGACGGGTCCTATTTTACGTCCTGAGAATTCACGCCACTTTCAACAGGCGTAAATTCGACATCAAGTGGCGTTAATTCGTCAGCATGCGCTTATGGAACTTCTACCACTTACCACTTGCAGGGACAGGGGACTGACACTATGTTTCATAGGTTTGCATGTGCTTTTCGTAGAGGCGTAAATTTCGTACGCAATAGACGTTAATTTTTACTCTTGGGGATTTAAGCCTCTTACGACAGGCGTAAACTGTGTCTGCCGGAGCGTTATGCCTCATGAACCGTTGCATTTGCAGGTGATAACTTTTAGAATTTTTATGCCGCTTGCATATTAACGGAGGACTGGCAGTAGCCTCAATAAGTCTGTAGCTGCATTTTGTAGGCAGTTCTGCGTGCTATTCTTCATAAGAGTGTGTACACAGAGGTAACAGAGCGAACCAGATGTTCCTCAGTATACAAGTGTGTGATCCCATGTCCTGGATTAGTCACGCCTGCCACAAAGTAAATGCGAAATGGCACAAGGCGCAAAAAGCGTGTTAGTATTTCATTTGCGTCAGGGCGAGAAACATAGCCGTCAATCGTGCGTTTGCATTTTTGTAAAATATCAATGTCTGTCTTGGGTGTTCATATGCGAAGCGGCCACCGATTTATTCAGCGACCGGAAGCTAGGACCATGTAAAGGACATCAATACAAAATGGTCTCACCAAGAGGCATATATCGTCATGGGCCCCCGCAGTTGCGGGGGCCCACGAGGATCTATGTCTCTTGCAGTTGGATCTTGTTCTATGTCTCGGTATTGAAGGCTTTACACCGTAATTGTTGTTAATACGTAGATCCTATCCCTGCAAGCAAGCGGTATTGAACAGCCGCAGGGGCAGGGGCTCAGGAGATTCTCTCTCTTGCTGATGGATGTAGGTCCTGAACTCAGTTGCATGAGCGAGCTTAGTCCTGCGCCAGCCACTAAGCAAGGTGATCCGCTATAGCGGGGTGAGTGTTGTGGCGCTATAGCGGAGCACCTTGCTTAGTGGCTGGCGCAGTACTAAGCTCGCTCGTGCAACTGGCACCCGGGGTCGTGACGAGGGAGAGTTAATCTTGTGTTACACAATGTCGTCTTGTGTTATACAGTGTCGTCTTGTGTTACACGGTGTCCTCTTTCTTGTGTCATTAGATTTATGAGATTCTTGTCCTGTAACTAGGTTTTGATACATGTGACTACTTATTGTTACAGAAAGTCAGTTCTGAGTTCTACGCATAAATATGAAGACACATTTCAGCATCACTTGTGTTTGTTATGCCTTGTCGACACCCCTAATGCACGTTAACAGCAGTTGGAACACGCAGCTAAAGCTCACGTGTAATCGCACTTATTTATTCTGCACAGCCGTTAGCGTGTCAGGCTATTTTTAGCTGTTTCTCGTACTGAAAGCCTTGTATTTTTAGAACGGAGTGGAGTCACTGTCAGTTTACTTGATATCAACACGACGTGTGCTGAACTGGATTGTCCTGTGTCTAAATGAACCATAATTAGACCTGTGTGTAGCGTTTCGTATCCATCTGTTCCAGAAGTGTATCTTTGAACAGTTACGGCGGTAGTGGGCCTTTAAAAAGTAAAGTTAGTTTGTAGACCAGTGCCTGTGTCAATATTATTATTATTATTATTATTATTGTTGTTATTGTGGGTTTATTTCAGAATGATTCTACCCCCACTCGGGTCTGCCCTGGGGGACCCCACCCGGGTCTGCCCTGGGGGACTTGGGTGGGGTTAGGTATTTTTTTAGTTCCCAGGGTCACCCTGGTCAGCCCCACAGGGTGGGTTTTTCTCTCTATTCTGGGGCATGTGTTTCTGTCTACCCTTTGTCCATTCACCTGTATTTGCCTTTTTAAAACTCTCCCTACTGTCTGCACTGCCTGTAGCTCTTGATATTGGATGTGTGTTGCTAAATGGTCTTAGCTTTATTTAGGCCCATGTGTTAGGTTTATTTAACGTATTTGACCGGCTGGCGACATACATTCAATGTTCTGTTTCTTTTTTATTTTTTCACAAGCAGTGCAGGCACGTCCTGAGAAAGCCTTGTTGCTGTCGGGACGTTAAGCAATGTACAATCAATACAATCAATCTGCCCTGGGGGACTTAAGTGGGGTTAACTACTTTTTAGTTCCCAGGGTCACCCTGGTCAGCCCCCCAGGGTGAGGTTCCCTTCTATTCTGGGGCATGTGTTTCTGTCCACCCTTGGTCCATTCACCTGTATTTGCCTTTTTAAACCCTCCCGACTGTCTGCACTGCCTGTAGCTCTTGATATTGGATGTGTTGCTAAATGGTCTTAGCTTTATTTAGGCCCAATGTCGTAGGTTTATTTAACGTATTAGACCGGCTGACGACATACATTCAATATTCTGTTGTTTTTTTTTTTTTTCACAAGCACTTGAGTGCCGGCACGTCCTGAGAAAGTCTTGTTGCTGTCGGGACGTTAAGCAATGTACAATCAATCAATCCATCAAAATCATTCTGTGTTGTTTTTTTATGATGACGTAATTGACGTGTAGCCCGCTCAGAGATAACTCCGCCCACTGACCCAGCGTTCGACTTTGACCCGCTGGTCCGACAAACAACGTGCCACAGTGGAAAGCGATTATGGCTGCACATGTGTGTAAGTGCGCGCTTGTCAGACATTCCCGACGATATTTCGGAGCAATACTTGCCATACCCTATCACCCTTAGGCAGAGACAACGTGCAGATTTGTTTAGCTGTGAGCAGTACATTCAAAGCGTCCGAATTTTGTGTGCTTCATCTGGCTTTGACGTGCACGGAACAATTTTCCGCAGTCAACTGAGCGGCCAAGTGACGGAAAGCCACACTCTGTGCACCTGTCCATTGACCCAACGAAGAAGATGATTACGGATGCTTTCTGCACATGCAACGCAGGGTATGTATCAATTCTACATTATGCATTAAAAGTATAGACTGTACGTGCTTGTCATAGTTTTAGCCGTTGACAGTTTGTTATACTGTGAGATGCCGTGTGTTCCATTGACGAAGGAGAGTTTGTGTTATCGTTTGTGCAAGAATTTTGATAAAGCCTGCGAATGTACTAAAACTGAGCAGAATGCTGCATATGGCATGGTTTGCTTACAAACTTCCTAAGCTTGTGTGTTGCCGTGCTTTAAGTTTTAGCTGTGTTTTTTTTTTTTTCAGACTCGCTCATGTGCTTGCCATCCGACAGCAATGGGACACACCCCATGAAAAAATTCCACTTCTGAGCCAGTTTCCATCATGATTCAGATTATTTCACGGAAACGTCAACAAGAAAAGGAAGCCCATCATTGCAATCTTTGACAACAGGTAAGTTTTACTTCAGTGTGCATATTCTGGTTGAAACTGTGTAATTTGAAGATACTGTTATTAGAATTGTATGTTCACACAATTGTGTATGTAAGCAATATACCTGTATGCATACTTGTGTACAGTTCGTGTGTGTGTGTGTGTGTGTGTTGTCCCTGTGCATTAGCACGGTGAACAGTGAGTGTGGAAAGTAAATCTGTACGCACATAATTAATTTACACACACACTCTTTCTCTCTCTCTCTCTGTCTGCATGTGCAAAAATGACTGCTGATGACATGTAGAAGGTTTATTTATAACAGCACATTTAAAAGTATGGAAAACATGTCATCCTAGAACTGTCCCAAAAGAGCACATTATGTGAGTCCTTGCAGTTGTAGGAGCTCATGAGTCATTCTTCAGCATGGATGATAAGTTAACTAAGGAGGCAGTACTCTATTCTTAATATTTAAATGAATAATAACTAATGGTTTCAAACACCCCACAGGTTAATTTTACCATCAAAACCGATTATGTCGTCATTGTACATGACTTCTATTTGTGGGTGCGGGTGTGGCTGGCCAAGCCAATCCTGGAGCCACACCTGCTAGGGCAATGGGGGCACTGGAATTAAACTATGACATAAATATAACTATATGTGGATATGCAGTTGTCAGAGCAGTCACATTGAGATAAATGCTCAGACAACTGCATATCCACATTTAGTTATATTTATGTCTCATAGTTTAATGCTATGTAAACATGGGCCAAAGGGGGCGTGAGAGGTCAGTGGGTTAAAATGATTATCTAAATTCTGCTCAAAATCCTGCAGGCATATATGGCTTGGCTGGCACACAGCTGTTCAAGTTTCTGCACATGAGCGCGAGTTGCCTCAAGCTGCACCCTGAGATGCTTCTTCTCTGCAAAGGATCAAATCTGAAACAAATGAAATCAGTACGGCAGTGTAATGACACAGTTAGAAAGCAGTCGTCAACTGTGATATAAATACAGAATGTTCGATTTTATTTATTCTATGTTACAGGTACCACTTATGGAACAGGAGCTGTTGCCTTTGACTACATCACTTGATTGTGGAGATTTCATATTAAATCAGATTGAGCAGACCAGATTATCTTGTGGTGCTGAGGACCTTTAAATGTCTTCACTGCTTTTCTGTTTGCTAGTTAGAGACTCTGCATCTGTAGCTGCACTTGTACTGTTGACAACAACAGCAAAACCTTTGTTACAAACAGTGCCTGAATTGAACAGCATTTAAAACGAGAAAGGCAAAGCTAAAAGGGGGAGGACAAACTTGTTGCACAGACATGAATGACACTGTATTCTTCCTGGTCACACTTGGCATCTGTAGCTGCACTTGTACAGTGATAATATTATTAAAAATTAATGTATTAGTTAAATGGATAATTTTCATATTGTATGTACACCCTTTGTCAAAGTTTACATCAACAAACATGAAGTTAAAGATATGTAGTAAATCACATTGTGTTTGTTGCTGTAAACTCAAAGGGTGTTGCCACCATAGGAGCTTATTTCGTGGCATCTTACATACTTGTGTGCAGCCACGTCTTTTGCCTAAAATAAACAGATTGTTTGCATCGTAGAAACTGCTGTTTGTGTTCCTGTAGTGTGTGCATGTGTAAAATGTATATTTTTGTGTACGAGAGAGTGTGCTAGTGTGTATGAAAGAGTGTGTGAAGGAACCGTGAGTATGCTTAGATATAAAGAGATTGTGAAATGCAAATTGGTGCATACCTTGGAGCAACCAGTGTTTTGCGTGAACGTTTTTGATGCAGCTCTGTCGACGGTCGCTTTTTGGGAGGTGGTCGCTGGTGTGTGTCACCTGTCCCACTGCTGGGCAAAGCAGGGCATGCTGGCAGCGGGTCTGGAAACGCTTCTGACGGTTCGCCATTGACAAAATGCTGTAAATAAAATTAATCCATATCATACCGAGGCTAAAAGCTTCAAATTTGTACACTGCCATGCAAGCTACATTGACTGATTGAGTACTTACAGATAAACATGACTAGGGTGGTGCCAGAATAGCTTGGCGCCTAGAGGCGCCAAGCTATTCTGGCACTACCCTTGCACTATATTAGACTTATTTCACACACTGGTTGTATTCCAAATGATGAGGGTTAAGAAACATTCAACAGAGCTATCTCTCGCACTCGTACACTGTGCTTTCACCATAGTAGCTACTGAGAAACGCCGGACTTGCTGTATGAGTGATCTTACCACCTTCGGCCTTCACAACAGATATTTACATGGGCAAACTGACATTACCCGTTTCATTTTTATAATGAACAAATTCAGGAGAAATGAATATGAACTGACCTTCAGTTGTGCAAACGAAGAGATGTCAGTTTCCATCCCGGTACTTGACGTTCACTGACTGTGCAGGCTGCTCGACTCGTCAGCGGCGGTCTACAGACTACACAATTTGATACATCGCATGCAATTGCATGGCTACGACGGGGTTTTGGGAATGGTATGAACCTTACACCACATTCTAGACGCTCAGGATATATGAAATCGCTGTTGCAAAGACCCCCACGCACACGTTTTCGCCATTTCTTTTCTCTCTCCGTTAACTTCCTCACCAGCCTCAATGTCGGACCAACATAGCCGATTTCTCGCATCACGCGGGTGTGTCTCATTCGCGCATTTTGATTGGTTAGCGCTGACCCGTCAGTCAGGAACCGGCTACACGTCAATTGTATTTGGATCACCACATTGCCTATCATGACACACTCTTGAACTGCTTCTGGCAAACAGGAACAGCCCTTTATATGACGCTCACGCATTTGAATAGTTGATTTCGATCTGTGAACAGTTTCCTTTTTAGATTTCCTGTCCATGTTGTCACGCGCGGTACAGAATCATCCAATTGCTTCTCACTGCGTTGTTTTCCCTCCGGCCACACATAATTAAATAGGTGGTGTTGTGATGTCTTGTTTTTTCCTGCGGTTAGTCAGTGTCTGTCGGCACGTAGAGTAAATGATTTGAAATGTGGTTTCCCTGTTTAGGTTCCACGTTCCGGTAAACAGGGGTAAATTAACTTTCAAATTATCTTTGTGCTATACACACTGAAACGAATAATATTAATTATTCTTATTCTTATTATCACATTCTACGCCAGGACCGAAATCCCCAAATGTTGAAGTTGCCCTCTGAAGGACTGTATTACAATTCTAGAGACAGATCGAGCATGTTAGTTCAAGGGTGGTGCCAGAATAGCTTGGCGCTTATGGGCGCCAAGCTATTCTGGCACCACCCTTGAACTATCATGCTTGATCTATGTCTTGCTGTGGCGTGTCCACGCTGAATAAGTTATTATGAGCAGTTTTACCGCTCTTCTATCGTCAGTTTCAAATCTTTTTTTTTTTGGTGGTCAAGAACCGCCCGTAGAGTGGAACATTACTGTTTTGTAAATTATAGATGGACACGATAGGTGGCATTTTCTCCGCTCAGCCCACTACATCTGCAAAAGGCATAGGTTCTCGCGAAGCCCAGCATTCGCGGGGGGGCTGGGGGGGGGGGGGGGGGAAGGGGGAAGGGGGCTAAGGAGAAACTACGCCTCTTGCTGGACAAGGCTTTCTGTGCGTCTGTTCCTCTGAATGAGGATGGTAACCTAGCTGCGACTGACTTTAAAAGCGCGACAGAACAGACAAGATGAACGACAAGGGTTGTGTTCACTCATGAAATAGTGTATAATGTTCTTTCCTACACTGAGTACAGTGGCCATTAAACCACTGGGCCGCGTCGAATTAGGTGGATGCCGGGGTGGCCGCACCAGGCTGTTCTTTTGATGTAACCCATTCAGTAACTCAACCCGGAGAGGCTACAACACGAGATGGATCGACCATGACAGTTCAAGGGTGTACTAGAACAGCTTGGCGCCGAAACTGTTCAGCCCTGATAGACTACAAGCTATAGATCGACTGTGATAGTTCAAAGGTGGTGTCAGAATAGCTTGGCGCCTGCAGGCGCCAAGCTATTCTGACACCACCCTTGAACTGGTCATGGTCGATCTGTCTCCCGAACCGTGATGTAGCCATCAGAGGACGTCTCCCAGTTTGGTAGTGTCCACCTCAGGGCGCATCCTTAGGACTTTCAGGTCTCCACGGGGTTACTCGGTCAGTCGTGACATAAGCTGCCGGACGATGACCTGACTTTCATACTGTAGGTCAAGGCTAGCTACTGTAGGTCAAGGCTAGTTCTTTATTCCTTGTCGTATTCAGCCATTATTGTTGGACTGACATGGCCCATTCATCCCACGAGTGGTTGCCGGGTTGGTTAGTTGGCTAGTTCGGGGTTTAACCGTCTCGTAACAAGAATAATAAAAATAGTACTACCTGTCGAAGGTGACCTTGGATGGCGCTAACGGGTGAAGGATAGGGGGACGGGGACCGCTGTTTTCTGTGGAGTACGGCCTGAACACTGATCAATTTAGGCGCACTGCAGCTGTGCCACTTTGGACTTTTCAAGGGACATGTTGTAGAACAAAGCCCGCCTATTTTTCATATCGCGATTTGTTCCCAGTGTTTATCAAACGTGTGTGTGTGTGTGTGTGTGTGTGTGTGTATATGTGTGTGTCTGTGACGTCAGCCAGTTGGCTGTGGGAAGGAAAGTGTTAACCCATTTAGCCCCAGCGCCCTACGGCAGGAGACGGCTTGACTGATTAGCTTGGCGCCACCAGGCGCCAAACTAAATCTGTCACTACCCTTGAATTTAATGGTTGATCCATCTCCTGCAACTGGTACATGGTCGTTAGATAACGCCTCCAAAATTTTGGAAATGCAGCCGTGGGGTTAAATGGGTTAAACCTACCCAGCCTTGGAGGACACGGTACCGGGTGGGCCGGGAGATTTGTGACGGTGACAGCATGCACCACTATGGTGATGGCAGAGACTCACACTTTTTTTTTTACCTGCATTTGGGGTTATGAGAGGCAGTCCCTCTTGTAGATGGCCAAGCTGCCGTACGTCATCACAGAGAGCAAAAGGTCCTCGGGCCGACGTCGGCCCGAGGAAATTTTGCTTCCGCCGTGCCTGATGAATGGCTTTGGCTCAGCAAGTGCACGTTAGTTGTCGGGCCTACAAGTGTATTCACGGGCTACAATGGGACTATGATTGCTACATGGTAAATATTATCATGGTACATTCTAAAAACAAATGTAGTGACGAACATCTTGGGCGTATTTCGCTGACTGAAATATTTCTTGTGCTGCCACGTTTGAGGAGAAGAAAAACCGGATGGCTTTGTGATGTTTTATCTTGAGGTGTTTAAGTGGCCCTTTAGTGTTAGTGCACATGGCATGATTTCAAATAGGTTTTTGTCGGACGTCTGTAACAGAGGATGCAAGAACAGTGAAATCGAGATTACCTTAGATTTCGTCTCACTTGCCTGTTGCACAAGAAAACGAGGTAACAGAGGTGTATACCTTAGGTTTCGTTCGACTTCAATGGTGTATGAGAATAACTGCAAAAAATAAAGTAACAAGGGTGCCTTAGGTTTTCGTCTAATTTTGATTTGGAAGTCAGACGAAATCTAAGGTAAATTCAGTTTCAATTCACTGTCACTTCATCCTCCATGAAATTCAGACAAAACTCAGTTTCAATTCTCTCTTCAACCCGTTTCGCCACGACGCACTACCGCAGGAGATGGATGGACCATGCTAATTCAAGGGGAGTGCCAGATTAGCTTGGCGCCTGATGGCGCCAAGCTAATCTGGCACTCCCCTTGAATTAGCATGGCCTATGGCTACCCATCTCCTGCAACTGGGTGACACATCCGTGGGGTTAAATGGGGGAAAGGGGGGGATGCTCGCATGAAATTGAGCTTCGTATGATTTCCATGGAGACTGAAGATACCAAAATAGTGATTTGAAATTGAATTTGCCTTATGTTTTTGTCCCCATCAGAGGTAAACTCAATTCAGATCAGTATTGTGTGATACTGTGCCTGTGGCGTGACGATCCTACCTTTCAGCTTACGCCAGCCAGTACATGTATAAACATTGTGTATAACTGTATAACCGGTGCCTCGACATTTTTGGAACGGAAAGAACAAGCACGAAACGTGCTCATTTTCACCGACCATCCATCTTCTGTTGTTTTTGGTTTTGTTTTTTTAGTCTTTGTTGAAGAAAGACGGTTCTGGCCCAGTATGTATGTTTAAAGAGTTTGTTTAGGTGAGCTAGGTTTGTTTGCATCAAAAGTAGTCGTCCCCTGACCCCCGAATCACGTCATCGCAAGCGTCACGAGGGCATGTGGCTGCCAGCTGGCCCTTGAAACCGCATTCGTTTTCTCTCTCTCTCGTGTGTGTGTGTGTGTGTGTGTGTGTGTGTGTGTGTGTGTGTGTGTGTGTGTGTGTTTGTGCGTGCGTGTATGTGTGTGTGTGTGTGTGTGTGTAAATGTGTTTCTACTTTTTTCCTGAACACAATGCAATGTTCACCACGGCAGGCATCTGTTGCTGTGAGGTATTTATGGACTTGTGTAAATAAAATCTAAATAGGGCATTGTGAGCTGGCTGTCGAAGACCTAACATCCCCCCTCCCCCACCCCCATACCCCCCACATACCCCCAACCCCTCCTCACCCCACCCTTCCTCCGCCCACGCTCCCATTTTTGGTGATCACTTCCACTTTTAGAACGTAGAATTAAAATGAAACCAGCAAGAGGCATAGATCCTCATGAGCCCCCGCAATTGCGGGGGCTCATGAGGATCGATGCCTCTTGCAGCGTGTGGAGAAGTTGAACAAGTACCTTGCATGCTGTGCTGACGTCTCCTGTCTTCACCATGTTATCACTGGCTGACAGTTGTGTCCCGTTGTTGTGACAGTGTGCACGTGCTGACGTTTAGTGCACGCGCGTACAGGTTGGCTTTTGCACTGGTTTGACGTGATTCGATTGACGTGAACTGGTAGAGCTTATTGTCCAGGCGATTCCGGCACTATCGACAGTCGAGGGGTTAATTTGACGTGATTCTCAGGACGTCCCCGTCCTAAAACGCGGCATATAATCGTTATCGCGTTTTGAGGACTTCTCTGGTGTCTAGCTTAAAAAGAGAGACCACTGCGACATAGTATTACAGATTTAAAACACACCCTTTGTTTGTGCGTTCTTCCTTTAAAGATTGAAAGTCCTGGCAAGGTGGCTTTTGTTTCCAGATAGTGTAGAATTGTATGCACACCTTTCGTTTGCCTGTGTGGGAAAGAAAAAAATTCTGCCAAAAGTTCTGGTCTGTTGTGTCTCATCATTTTAGTATTGGCGCTATTGCGTGGTAGGTCAGTAGGTGACGAGGACAGTAGGAGGCGCGCCATGACAGCCACAAATAGAAGTGACCATCTGGAGCATCAGGCGAGCGGAAGGTGGGCCACGTGGTCTCGAGTGGTAAGGACCTTGATTATAGTGTTTCCTCCCATCTTTTGTACTTGGTAGTACCCTCCCCCCCCCCCCCAACCACCACCACCCCCTCCTTTCATTGCTTTCTCATGTTTTGGCGTGTTGTTCAGCCCATTCACGTTCCCAGGTCAACAGGCTCTTCTCGGATTCAGCTTCGCTGTTGTTTGGGTTATAATTTATGTGGATTTTCCCTATGTTATTTTGAAGAACCTTAACCCCTTGGCTGCTACTGACGACGCCGCTAGGCGTAATAGACTCGACGCCTACGCGGTCCGTTCGCTTGTATTGTCTAACCATCAAGCGGGTAAAAACCTCATTGTCGTGCTGTTGGCTGTGTAGACGGTACTTCCGAACGTGTGGTTCCGTTGCGAGTGACGCGCGTTCGAAGCATCGTGAGTTCCTTCAGGAAAATCTCTCAGTGTCGTGGTCATCGCGTGTGTGCTGGTCTGTGATTTTGGACCTTACGGCCTACGGCCGTAACGTTCAAAATCACAGACCAGCGCAATGTAAGCATCTCCGCTTCAGTTCCTGTGCTGTCGTAGTGGGTCAGATAAACACAGAACCAGTCGTGACTTTTTCCGGAAAGCCTTTTGGTCTCCTGGGCCATCATGACTGTGTGGGTTGTTCTGTGAAGTGGGAGCTTACGGCCTCCAGCCGTAATGTCCAATATCACAGACCAGCAACACGTGTCCTGTCAACGTGATTGTCCAAGGAGTCACGCATGCAGCAGGTAGAAATACTCCGGGGACCCGGAACGCTTAGGCAGGAGCGCACGTCATCGGTCCGTACGTAAGCAAGGCCCCGATATAGATTGCTACGCGTGATCTGTGAATGGTGTTGCTTTTTCCAAGCAGGACCTATGTCAATTTGCGGAGGAAGGCTCTTTGAGCGGAGGGCCCCCGTGCCCTGTTGTCCCTGCTGTCTTGTCGCCTTTGTGCAACGTTTGTCGAGTAAACTCTCTGCAGTCTAAAAACAGATTGCTCGTGAGCACCCTACAAGTTTAACCCCTCGACCGCCGTGAAAAAGAAAAAAAAGTCGGCACGATCCAACTGCAAGAGGCATAGAACCTCACGAGCCCCCCCGCGACAGCGGGGGGCTCGTGAGGATCTATGCCTCTTGCCGACACCACTTTGAATGCAGTTTCCTCGGTCGGCGTGGTGGGCTCTTCTGCTCTTGCGGGGGAGGGGGGGGGGGAGCCTCTGTCGGAGCTTCACGCTTAGTGGCAGGCGCAGGGCGAGTAAGCTCGCTCATGCCGCTGACCCCTGCCGAGAAGAAGTCAGCACGATCCAGGTGCAAGGGACATAGAGCCTCACGGGCCCACGCAGTCGCGGGGGCTCATGAGGATCTTTGTTTTCTTGGACGGCTGGGGTTTTCGGCGTGGGATTAACCCTTTTAGCCCCACGGGCGCTTTTCCCAAATTTTGGAAGTGTCACTGAACGACTATGTACCAGTTGCGGGAGGTGGATTGACCGTGATAATTCAAGGGTAGTGCCAGATGAGCTTGGCGCCTTCAGGCGCCAAGCTCATCTGGCACGACCCTTGAATTATCATGATCAGTCCATCTCCTGCTGCAGGGTCCCGGGGCTAAATGGGTTAACCAAGATTTTAGAAACAAAATCGGCGTCAAAATTCAGTGAAGGGGTTAAACCCCTCTTATTAAATACAAATAAACGATGCTTTCAAAACATGTAAACCTGGCAAATTCACTCCGCTTGAGGATGACAGTTGTAGGTGTCTTTACCACTAAATGGGGGCGGTCTTTAATGGCAAGAGACATAAATTCACATGAGAATCTATGCCTCTTGCCGATGGACGAGGGTTGGCTTAGTGTCTGGGTGCGCTGCGGTACGAGTTCAAACGTTTTTAAAGGGCGGGGGGGTCAAGGGTCATTTGGGAGCTGAGGGTCAAAGGCGTACTTGTCGCCTGGGCATCAGCAGCACTATCGCCCAGTGTTCGTTATATTTAGATTAGCCAACGGAACTGTCAATGTATAACGAGATGTTTGAACTTGCCCGGCTGTTGAAAAAAAAAAAAAAAAAAAAAAATATGGAGTGCAGGATGTGACTGCATCAGTTGCTTCTTCCCTGTCCATGTTTTAGGTCTGGCGGCTCTGACGTCAGGTTCTGTTTTTCGCCAGATAGAATGGAAAATCCCAGATTATATAACACTTCTGTATTATCTAACACACTCACGCGCGCATGAACGCACACATACATACATAAATAGAAAATCCCAGATTAGATAATACTTTTGTATTATCTAACGCACATTCGTGCATGCACACACACACACACACACACACACACACACACACACACACACACACACACACACACACAGACAGACGCATGCACGCACACACATAAATGGAAAGTCCCAGATTAGATAATACTTATGTAAGTGTATTATCTAACACGCATGCACGCACACACACACACACACACACACACACACACACACACACACACACACACACACACAGGCACATACAAAAACACACATCAAGGAAGTTTGTAGAGTGCATTGTTGTGGACATTGATATATTTAGTACACTATCTTGCGTCCTCGGATATGTTTTCAGAGCATACTAGGTAATCTAACTGCGCTGTGGAAAGAGCTACAGTGTGTTCGGAGTAGCAATTTACATGTTGTTCTTGTCATGGTTACGTCTTGACGCTTTCGCCTTCAGAGTGTAAAACGCCAACATTTAACCTGCTCGGTGCCAAACTGTGTTTCGTTAATTCAACATAAACACAATCTAGCTGTTACAGGAACATGGATTCAGAGTGATGTCAGCAGCGACTGCGGGGGCTTATTAGGATCTATACCTCTTGTAGCTGTGTGGTGTACATATTTCTCGGCACTGAAAAGGTTAAGAATCGTCAAATTGTCAGAATCTACAGATAATCGTCAAGTTGGACAGTTACGTGACCGCACAGTTGCTGAATGGATGGCCCCTACAAGACAGACGTAAACGTGAAGGAATGTTTGCTCGGTTTTTGTTTTTTTGTTTGTTTGTTTCTTCGAATTTAACGCTCTCACGACAAGGGACGTGCAGGAATGTGGCCGACTACCAGGAGAAAAACTGCGGCCAAGAATACCGCCTGTCTGGAGACAGCGTCTTCCAGCGTCAGTCTTCTCTGCATGGTACGGACGCCGACTTTTAACTCATTCTCGATAAGCCGCATTCGGATGCGCGGATTATGCCGCACATCCGGATTCGGCTTGCCGCGAATGAGTTAATCATACTTGTGTGCCTGTACTCGCGTCATAGTTCCTAAAGGCCTGTCACTCAGCCTCCATTACGGACTCCGTGTGACGTCACGAGACGGAGGAGAGAACCCTGAAGCTCAACGGCTGTCGGGAGGGTTTTTTGTTTTGTTTTCCCCCTTCAACGTGAAGTTCCTGTAGGTAATCACGTTGAAAAAAAAATGCTGACATCGTTTCTTAAAGGCCTTTCACTCTGCCTAGCATCCACTGCAGGAACCCATGTGGCGTCACGAGACGGGGAGAGAACGCAGAAGCTCAGCGCCTGTCAGGAGTATTTTTTTCCAACGTGATTCCTGTATGAATCACGTTGAAAAAAATGCTCCTGGCTCCTGACAGCCGAAGGGTCGATTATGCGTTTCGTCATATAACATGAGGAATATTCTGACGTCAGAACATTCAGCAGAGGAATTAAATGTAACGGGACAGTCGCACAAAGTATCGCCAAGGGTCTATGTGCCTGAAGGTGCCCAAATTCCTCAGACAGGGAAAATCCCGGCCAGATTTGCGCGGGAACATGGCCTAATACAGGTACAGTTGTGGTACCTATTCGCGATGATGACATCAAAGCTGCAGGGATCATAAAACAACTTGTCAGTGTCATACTTGAGCGTAAGATTGATGGGCGCAGTCCACGGGGAACCGTAGTAAATATCGTATGATGTAATGTGGAGCCCAGCCCAGCCAGCCAGCCAGCAGCATAGATTCTCATGAGCCCCTGCAATTGCAGGGGCTCATGAGAATCTATGCTGCTTGTCTGGGAGACTGGATTCGTCGTCACAGCGACGTAGTCTTTGCATACTCAGGGATTTGGTGATAAATTTTCTTCGCATCGTCTGGATTTACACTTTCGCTGACCCTACATATTGATGTGAGTGATTAATACTGATCAGGCGCCAAGCTATTCTTGCACCACCCTTGAACTATCATGGTCGATCCATCACTTCAGATGACAGCTCATATGGAAATTTCCATCAGTTGTGATACCTCGTTCACTGCCCGCTGACGCAGATCGTTTTTAAAATCGTTTTATAATTCGGCGCCAAAGATACCAGCCATCCGAAGAAAGTGGTTTCAGCAAGAGGCATAGGTCCTCATGAGCCCCCACAACTGCGGGGGCTCATGAGGATCTATGTCTCTTGCAGTTAGTTTATGTTCACTGTTTCTCGACAATCAATTCGCAAGGTTACGTTTGGTTTGCGTCGTTTCCCATTAAAAAAAAGGCTCAGTTAATCTGTCACTCTGTCACTAGCACCCGAGCAGTTTTTTTCCCCGGCAATTATTCAGTGTATCTGATTTTGTTTACTCAGTGCTGTGCGTCATCAGGCCGACACCGGATGGTATTCAGTCAGTTTGAACTGGTCCGTATCGCTTAGTGCGCCCCGAGGCATCTTGTTTCGCGATTTGTAATGTCGAGATAGTGGAGATTATTTTCAACAAGCTACCCCCCACCCCGATTCTGGGACCTTAATCGGTGTTGATGTGTTTGCCCTATGAAGGAGTCATGTTCGGCCGACGGCATCAGATGTCAAAACAAAATACCGGTAGGATTCAGTCAGTATCTGATGTCGTTTGCATGCATTTTTTTTTTCCGACCGGGAGTGTTGTGTTGGTGACGCTCGCGTGCGTGCACACGCATACACACACACACACACACACACACACACACACACACACACACACACACACACACACACACACACACACACACAGAGGCACAGGCTCGCGAGCACACACACACACACACACACACACACAGAGGCACAGGCTCGCGAGCACACACACACACACACACACATACACACACACACAGAAGCAAACACTCGCACACGTACAAACTCATCACTGGCGACAGGAAATGTGTTGTAGCGAGGCCACTCCCATCCACAATCTTGCAGCCCATTCACAAAACGCATAATTGTATTGCTCACCGCCAGCTGACTGAAAATTCCTTGTTCTCTTTCACTACCTGCCAGCGCAGGAACGAGAGGTGCTTGGAACGTATTGGCTAAAGGGTAGTGCCTGATTAGCTTGGCGCCATCAGGCGCCAAGTTAATCATGCACTACCCATGAGCGATAGTCTTACGCTCACTTTACTGTGTGCTGTATTGTAATCAGTGGACAGATCATATAGTTGTCTGCTGTTTTGGCGTCAGAATGAAAAGTCCCCATGGATGGCAGGACTTGCGTCTGCCGGGGATTTTTCCGTAAAGGTGACTCGTCTAGTTCTATCAGCCTGAAACCCACCAAGTCCTGAGACACTATACTACAAGAAGACATGAATCGACCATGATAGTTCAAGGGTGGCGCCAGGACAGCTTGGCGCCTAGACGCGTCAAGCTGTCCTGGCGCCACCGATTGAACTTTCATGGTCGAAATCTCTCTTGATTCGTAATTGTCTTCCCAGGACTAGGCTCAAAGCTATCTTGGCACCACCCTTAAACTGTCATAGTCGAAATGTATCCAGCATTTGTAATGTGGTTTTCAAAGAACAGCATAGTTCGAAAGTTCTGTCTTGATAACGTACTTTGCCGATGAAAAACCAGGTGCTATACTTCGCTATTCGCTGCTGACCAAAAGATACGATTCATGAGCTGTCATGGTCGAAATGTTTCCTAAATTGTTTTGTAGTCTTCAGAAGACAAGTCGCAAGGTTGTTGACGGTGCTTTAGCGTGCAAAAGGCCGCTGCTATACACTTGTGTGTTAGTTTAGTTAGTCGGGGTTTAACGTGCACGGCACCGAAGTGATAATGGACGGCCCTAACGGGCGGGTTTATGGTGGACATGGAAATCTATTTCCTATGGAGTACGTCCTGAACACTGATCAATTCAGGCGCACTGCAACTGTGGCACTTTGATTTACCAGGACTTTTCAGCGGACATGCTATGGAACAAGCCCGTCCTTTTTCCCTGGATTGTGAGTCCAGCTACCGGGGCCGGAACGGGGACTCGAACCCACGACCTGGCGATTCCCCTCGCTCTCTTGCCCCGACGCTTAACCGCCTGAGCTATTTGGGACCCACACACTTGTGTGTACGCCACTGACCGACTTTTCTGCCTCACCTCACATGTCAGGTAGAATGCCGCGTGGGTGAGGCATGTATCAGTGGTATACCCCACTCTACCGTTACCTGGCTCCTCAGTTGCGCAATTGTTGATTGACATCATAGGTATGACTGTGTGTGTGTATGACTGTCTTTTTGAGTATGAATGTGTCAGCCGTCACAACACGTGGGCAGTGATTGCAAAACTATAAGCGTCTTCTTTCTCGCTCAATTGAAAACGTGCCCCACATATATACAAAGAATTTAAACGCGCCAGTGCCCAACCTGAAAGCCTAGATCGATAAGCGGCCGAGTCAAGGTTTGAAGAGGATAAAGTAGAACCAAATGGGGCGATCCTCATAGCAGCAAGAGGCATAGATCCTCATGAGCCCCTGCCATGGCAGGGGCTCATGAGGATCTATGCCTCTTGCAGACGGCCGAGAGGAGTGTTCTCCGTGTACCACGCACAGTCAAAACAGGACCTAGAGTAATGAATGGAATGACTGGTTTTTGGAGAGGTGTGAATGAGGAGTCACGCCAGGGAGAATTGAAATGCGTATATTCGTGTGTAGTTCTTCGTCTCTCAAACGGTAGATAATTTACACCATTGAAGTCTCCGTTTTGGGAGGGAGAAGCCAGCTCCACCGTCTGCTTACGTAGCAGACCAAACGGTAGAGAAATTACACCAGTGAAGTATCAGGTCATGTATTGGGCAAAAGAACGTGACGTGAAGCTGTGTTTGAGAAGAAAAGGAAAGGGGGGAAAAAAAAACCACGCGGGAGAGCCACCTTTGCTGACGACAGTCGCCCATTGTCTGTGTAAACACGTACGGCAAGGAGTCATTGATCCAGACTATTTTACCGATCCTTTTGTGCACGAGGCGGTAGAAAGAAAAAAAAGGTAGTGAGGTCTCGTGTGCAAAGGGTCCTCGGGCCGCTGTTGGCCCGCTTTGCACGCGGGCCGACATCGGCCCGGAAGATCTTTTCCTGCGGCGGGCACCCGTGTGTGATTTTTTTTTTTTTTTTAAATTAAGCCAAAATACTAGTCCCCGATCACTTCGGTGCCAGCGGGACAATAAACTTCAATTAGTCAGTCAGTCGTGTGTGGTGACTGTGACGTGACGGGCTGTACGGAAATATATTTCAAAAAAAAAAAAAAAAAAGAAAGAAAGAAAGGCTGTGTACCCGACACTCCGATCACTCCTCAGTCGCCTCGCGGGCCGGGTATCTCACCCGCGCCTACTTCACCAGTGCTGAAACGGGTAACACAGACTGCTTGTGTCTACATTATCCGGCCTGTCCACGCGCGTGCCAGGGCCATTCCCGTCCTTCGCAAGTGGTAGTTCGTCTTCTTTGCGTGGACCAGTACCGTGCCTGAGATTACTAAATTTACAGCTCAGAACTAATTCAGTCTTGGGCTGTCTTGTTTGAAGTGTGTGTCACACGCATGACGACTAGTGAGGCGCGAACTTTGTACCAGTGACAGAAGGAGTCGGCGTGAGTATGATGGTAAAATCTGCTGCGATATATATATATATATATACAGCGACATACCTCGACTCCAGCCTCGTAGTGAAGACAGTTGGGAGAAGAAGACAGACTTTAAATACAGAAGTTAATATTACGGACTGTGGGAGCTTACCTGTTGTGTTTTGTGATCGTCACCTCCGGTCGATTATCTTCGGAACACGCATCTCAGTGCATCGATGTGCCGCTAGGAGGACCGCAAGGTGTCCGCGTACCCGGGGTGCTGGAAGATGCAGGTGGAGCAACTGATGACCGAGGTTGTGAGAACGGTTGTCAAGGCAACAGGACGGGTAGTAAGTGGCGGGCAGCTGACAGTACCCGGGATGGAGGCGTTGTACAGGTGTTGCCTGGCCGTCTGTTCGGCGCTCAAGGTGCGTTCAACAAGTTATTTTTCTCACCAGTGAGCTAAACGTCTTCGGAATGACTGACGTCGCTCATAATTATGCCTTTTGTTCGTTAGGTGTGAGTACTGTTTTTGCCGAGTGTTATATTGCGTCCATTCAGTGACAGGTCGCCGGGAAGCACGACACTGTGTCGATCAGTTCAGTCGCCGACATTTGAGTTCACTGTCGTTGGAGGGGCTTGAACTGAACTGACAACGCTCATAACCAATTTTACCCCGACGCCCTACAGACGGAGATGGATCGACCATGATAATTCAAGGGTAGTCCCAGATTAGCTTGGCGCCTGAAGGCGCCAAGCTAATCTGGGACTACCCTTGAATTCTCATGGTCAATCCATAATGGCTCCTGCATACATAGTCGTTAGGTATCACCTCCAAACGTTGGGGAATGTAGCCGTAGGGTTAAATGGGTTAATGGTTGGTTGGTTGGTTGGTTGGTTGGTGTAGAAAGGGAGGTGGAGGGTATGGAAGAGGAGTTGGGCAGGAGGACGCTGACTGTAGTATATTTTCTGCGTATGATCTATCTATGTTTCAAATAAAAATCAGTAGCAGGGCTCATTTACGCGAGTGAGCTTGAACCCTGCGCACGTGACAAAGCAAGGTGCTTACCTTGCAACCGTTTCCGCCACTCATGGTGTTTGGCACCTGTCGTTTTTGCACTTGTAGGTTGACCCTAGGCTGTGACCTGTGATCTTTGACAGCAAGGTGTATAGATCGTAATCGGCCTTTGCGTATATGTATACTCAAAGGCACACGAGGATCTCAATACCTCTTGCATCTCCACCAGTTTGTCGTTGAACCGCTCCAGCCACCCCTATAATCTACCCTGACTGGTTACCCGGCGGGGTGGTGATTGGAAAGTGGTGTAGGTCTGTTGGCAGAAGTCGGAGGAGTGGGGGTGGGGGGGGTGTCTTTGTTGTAGAACACACATACGGCCAGTCAATCAGAATACTATTCAGGCCAGAGCTTATCTCTGGGCTTTTCACATATCTTCTAAGCATAATACCAATTTGTAAGGGTCACTAAATATGTACGCCGTAAGTGACGACGTACCACAGGCTTGGGGCGAGAAACGCGTTTTCATTTTTTAACCCTTTGTGTGTCGGTAGCGGTTTTTGTCGCGATGATTTCTGTAGGAATCATCGGGACAAAAACCGCTACCGACACGCAAAGGGTTAAATGTACAGTATCGATCACCTCAGGTCACCGTCAGTGTTCTCAAAGACAATATATTCAATACTGTAAGTCTTTGGTGTTTTCTAACTGTACACAGACTAAGTCGAGATTGTATATTGAATTTTGAAATGCCTTGTGAAAAAGTCCGCTGTTTATTGTCATACACTTCCTGCCCTGGTATAGATAAGGTACAACGATACAGAACACAGTCAGGTTCATTGTTGTGCCCCGTCGAGGCAATACGAATAAAACAGTCGTGTTTGCTGTGCAGTGTCAGACGTCCTATCTCTGTACATTGTCACACGTTTGCCCTTTGAAGGCAATCCAAACACTTTAGGAAGTCCATTTTTTTGTTTCCCCCCCCCCCCCCCACCCGGGTCTGCCCTGGGGGACTTGGGTGGGGTTAACTACTTTTTAGTTCCCAGGGTCACCCTGGTCAGCCCCACAGGGTGGGTTTTCCCCTCTATTCTGGGGCATGTGTTTTTGTCTACCCTTTGTCCATCCACCTGTATTTCCTTTTTTAAACTCGCCCTACTGTCTGCGCTGTCTGTAGCTCATGATATTGGATGTCTTAGCTTTATTTAGCGTATTAGACGTTTGCCTAGATGTTTTTTTTTTGTTGTTGTTGTTTTTGCAGGGCGCGTCAAGGTTGTCAGAATAAAACACTGTTTTTGTACAGTGCGTTGTTAGCGCCAATCTGAGGCCAGACCCCCAAGATTGTTGAGATTCCGGCGGATATTTAGACAGCCCGTGTACACTGACGGGTCAAACCTGCCTCAAAACCTTGAGCAGAGCTTTTACAGCTTCGTTTCATTCCCTTGGCATGAGGCATAGATTCTCATGAGCCCCTGCGGTCGCAGGGGCTCATGAGAATCCATGCCTCTTGCTGAAACGATTTGGTTTTATTTTATTCACCTCTCTGCTCGCAGACCAAGTTTGTGTGTGTGTGTTGTTGTTTTTTTTAGCTTGTTAGTGTTGACATAGTTGTATGTAGTCTACCCCAGATTTAACCCTTTTATCCCCAAGGTCCCATTTCGCAGATTTTGGAGGTGTTGCCTAACGACTATGTACCAGTTGTAGGCCAAGATGGATTGATCATGTTAACATGATTCAAGGGTAGTGCCAGATGAGCTTGGTGCCTTCAGGCGCCAAGCTCATCTGGCACTACCCTTGTCGAATTATCATGATCAATCCATCTCCTACTGCAGGGTCCCGGGGCTAAATGGGTGTACCAGCCGCGTAAGTCTTGTAGTGTTTTTCAGCGCCGAAAGGCAAAGTTGAGTTCTTGATCAAGTCATTTGTAGTCTACTCCAGCGCTAAACAGCTGCATAAGTCTGTTGTAAGAAAACTTGTCGTGAGGCACAGAGAGTTTTGGTCTTTCAGTCCCAATAGATCAGCTTGAGGTCTTGATCAAACTTAGTCTACTCCAGCGCCAAACAGCTGTTTACGTCTGTTGTGAGAAAATTTGACGTAGTGAGGTGCAACGAGTTGCAGCCTTTCAGCACTACTAGACCAGCTTGAGGTCTTGATCAAACTTGTAGTCTGCTCCAGCGCTAAACATCAACACTTGACGTAGCGAGGTAAAGAGCGTCGTTGCCTTTCAGCACTTCAAAATCAACTTGAGTTCTTGATCAAACTTTGTTACAGTGTACTCCAGCGCATTACGTCTTTTTGGGTCTGTGGTAATAAAATTTGACGTAGTGAGGTACAGAGAGTTGTGGCCTTTCAGTTCCATAACTACAAGATTAATTTGAGTTTTTGATCAAACTTACTTGTAGTGTACTTCAGCGCTGAGCAGCTGCTTGGGCCTGTTGTAAAATAAAGAAAAAGAAAAAAAATCCGACGTGGTATATTGAGGTACAGAGATTTTGGCCTTTCCAAGGGTACAAGATCAAATTGTGGCATTTTCGGCAGGAAGGACGTGATCATATTTGTGGTACAGCTGTGTACTAACCTCACACACGTGTACACTCTTTGATCACATTGGCTCATAAATCGGCGGTGCTAAAGTGACGGTGCAGTGCGGCCATTACTGTTGTCGCTTTGACTCAGGCGGTGTCCACGTGAGTGTGACGCTGGTTCCATGTCAGCGTTGACGTCACTTGAAGTCTTGCAGCTAAATGTTCCCAATGTGGATAAGCCCGGGCTGTATGGCAGTAAGTACGTTTGTTTTTCCCCCCAACAAAAGATGTTCAAGATTTGGGCGCTGCATGCGTGGCGGCTGACTGTCGGGGCTGTTCAATTTTTCGTCATGCTCATTTCGGCAGTTTTACAGTCAAGTCGAAAGAACAAGTTATATCACCCCACACAGGGGGCTGGGGCAATGTTATCTTGCCCCACCTCCCCCCCCCCCCCCCTCACCCTTCCTGTGGGATAAATAATATTTTTTTTACTTGACTTGCGTGTATCATTGGTGAAATGGAAATGTAAGCTTTGTTTTTTTTTTGTTTTTGTTTTTTTGTCTCAGCTTGGTGTATGGGTTTATTCAAGCAGTTATTCACAAGACATGTTGGACTTTCTAAGGTCCTATGTGCTGTATGGTAAACCGGACATTTAAGTTTGGTGTCGTCTGCCCTGAAAGGGGATGACAGTAAGTCCCTTCTTGTCAAAGCGAAATTTTCCGACATCATGAAATGAAGAGGGTTTTTTTTTTTTTTTTTTTTTTTTTTTAATCCCGCTTTCACAAAAATGGTCTTTACAGGTTGGACTGGCTTAACATTTAGCCCAGACGCATCACAGCAGGAAATGGCACAGCCATGATAATTCAATTGCAGTGCCAGATTAGCTTGGCGCCTGACGGCGCCAAGTTAATCTGGCACTACCCTTGAATTATCATGGTCGAACCATCTGCAACTGGTACATAGACGTTAGGTGACATCTGAAAAATCGGAGATATGCGGCCGTGGGGTGAAATGGGTTACCTCTGCAGAGATCTCCTGGTCGATGTTGTCCATCATTTGGCCCGCCCCTGCGCGGCTCGGCTTTGCACGTGCCATCAGAGGCTGACGTCGGTCACTGATAGGACACATTTGCGCACTCGATGGAGGACACATTGTGCATGCATCTGTTGTTGGTTGTTTTTTTGTTTTTTTTCCAGTAGTATTTTTCTGAGTCCAAGCAGATATCGTACAGAACTAACTGCACCGTCAGCAGGAAGCCCAGCACGGTTGGGCTGTACACCCGGCTAATCTGTCGTCATCGCAAGGCGTCGATTACTGAGGAACACGGGTCCCATTTATCACAGGGTCCTCGGGCCGTGCGCGGTCCATCTGCTGCGATGGCCTCTTGCCGGGGCGTTGATTAAGGACGCAATAGGCCACATGATGTCAACCCGCACACGGCAGTCATTGCCTGATTAACCAGATGTCAACCCGCACACGGCAGTCATTGCCTGATTAACCAGATGTCAACCCGCACACGGCAGTCATTGCCTGATTAACCAGATGTCAACCCGCACACGGCAGTCATTGCCTGATTAACCAAATGTCAACCCGCACACGGCAGTCATTGCCTGATTAACCAGATGTCAACCCGCACACGGCAGTCATTGCCTGATTAACCAGATGTCAACCCGCACACGGCAGTCATTGCCTGATTAACCAGATGTCAACCCGCATACTGCAGTCATTGCCTGATTAACCAGATGTCAGCCCGCACACGGCAGTCATTGCCTGATTAACCAGATGTCAGCCCGCACACGGCAGTCATTGCCTGATTAACCAGATGTCAGCCCGCACACGGCAGTCATTGCCTGATTAACCAGATGTCAACCTGCACACGGCAGTCATTGCCTGATTAACCAGATGTCAACCCACACACGGCAGTCATTGCCTGATTAACCAGATTAATATCGTCTTCAGAGGACACATCTTAGAGGCTGCAAGCTGTTCTGGCACTACCCTTGAACCGTCGTGGTCGGTCTGTCTCGTTTACAGAGGACAACGCACAGTTATTTGGGATTTTGACCGGTGGGGTTCAAGGCGTTACTCTGACAAGAAAGACTGTGGCTGTGGGGGGGGGGGGGGGGGTGTTGATCTCTCACTTCGAGCGCCAAATACGGGAGTGGGATCGGACATGATGGCCCAGGGATAGTGCCTGACTAGTTTGCTGCCTATCCAGGCACTGCGGCTTGAGCTGCTTTGATTGATCCATGCCCCGAGAGATTGTTGAAGAATTCATACGACCCGTTCTGAATAGTCGGTCCAGATTGTACAAAGTGGCAGTAGTGAATGAAACGGGAGCCACTTGGCACTAGTGAATGAAACGGGAGCCAGTTGGCTGTGCGCGTGAAACGTTCCATTATGCATGTAGTATAATCTGGATTAGCGCCTGTGACGTGCGCGGCAGTTATGAGGCGTGTTGCTTGGTGTTAAGAAAACACGTCTTTGTAGGAGACTGGTGCAGAGAGCTCTGAATAGCTGAACATTCACGTTTTCACACTCACGGTCTTCTGAGCTTTACGTGCACGCCTCTGAAAAGATCGATGTGCTTTGTTCGTCGGTGTTGTCAGGGTGTAATTCTGGCTTTCGATAAGGGGGATCTTCGTGGACATAGAGTATGCAATATATAGGTCTGTGGAATATTGAACGTCGCGTGTGCGCTGTTGTTGAACTCTAAAACAGATTAAAGTGTCATTCCGTTGAAGTAGTCAAGGTGTACATTATGCTCGAAGTTTAATGAGGGTGGTATATTCACGAGCGTACAATACAGTATGTCTATGGACTATTGAACTTTGGCGTGTGCGCAGCGACATTGCGTTTGGAGTCATGAACGTGTACAGTGTCGGACATATATATCTGCCTGTTTTCACACCACAGACAGATCCTCTCTCAAGAGACTGTACGCATAATTATATTAGTATTAGCTATGTTAGTGCCAGCCCCATATATATATTGCGAGAGGCATAGATCCTCATGAGCCCCTGCGCTCGAGGATATGTGCCTCTTGGCGGAAATCATCTCCGTTTCTATCTTCAGACGAAGGAACTGTAAGTAGGTGAAGCTTTAGATTTGTACTCTGACAGTTGGTGTATTTATGACAATCACCACACGGCACAAGGGGCGTTTGATATCATGATATGTTGTGTCAGTGTGTGTCGGTGACAAACAAACAGCATAGAAACATTTCTTCAGACGATGTTACGTTTAAGCCTGCGATAGGAACGCACTTACTCATTGTGCTAATCTTGCTGTGCGCGAAACGGCTGATAGGGCTTGTGCCTGTGTCAATGTCCTACCGCCAGCTCCAGTGTACAATTATTTCTGATGGACAAATTACGTGTAGTAGTGTTACCGGTAATGTTCTGATGCAAAATGTAATGTAACATACGTAGTGTTTTGCTGTCCTATCCTGCCACGAGTTTCAGTGTAAAATTGCGTTTTTTTGATGAGCAAATTGCATGCGATAGTGTTGATGTGATAAACTCTGTGTACGTGTATGTTTCAAGATAACTTAATTCAAGATAGCTATATCGTTGCGGTAGCAGAAATTAAGCGTATGTGGCAACAATAGACATGATTGCATGGCGTAATTTGACAGAAGAAATATAGTGCCTGGTAATGCTAATATCATTGGACCTTGAGTCGATTCTTGTAAACTTTGTGCTTTGTGCATTGTAACTGTGTGATTCTCACCCTGAACAGGGAATACTCCCCGTTGTGGGAAATGGATCAACCGTTATATTTACCTTATCAGCCCAGGCCAAGCTTATGTGGCACAACCCTTGAAGTGTGTTGAACTCTCATCAGTCATGGTTGATACACATTCTCTCATGCTTTTTGCGCCAAGCTAATAATATGATAGAAATGCAGCATTTTTGGAATCATCGGAAACACTTAAGTGTTTCCGACGATTCCAGAAATGTCGCATTTGTTTTGCTCTGCCATATATAATGATTGATTGATACGACTTGTGCGAAGTGAGTGTCTGTGATAACTGACTGACAATATTGTTGTTTCGATATGTTTACTGATGATGTGTGTTGCTTCTTTTGTCACAGACTGCCCTGGACCTAACGGCCCCAGCCAGTGATGCGCTGCTCAAAAACAGGAAGAATGCATGGATACAGGTGGCCGGGCACCCAGGTCAGACTTTGTAACAAACTTGTGCATGCATGCTCGCATGTAGACATTCACAAGGATGCACAAAGGCATGCACGCAGACACACACAGCAGAAATATGAAAATGCAGAAACTCGTGTATGTACATTCAAAATCAGTTCCTTTTCTACACTGACCCATTAGATCCTGAGGCTGATTTTTTTTTTTTTAAATTGCTTATTGTCCTAGAAGGCTACATTACAGATTAGGAGATAGATCAAGCATTTTTCGTTCAAAGGGTGATGCCAGGATAGCTTGACGCCTCAGGCATCAAGGTATTCTGGCACCACCCTTGAACTATCATAGTCAACTTTATTTCAAGCAATGGGTGTATCGGGATGAAAACGGTTGATAATAAAAGTAAACTTTCCTGTTTATACAGCAGCAGAAACCACACAAATGCTTGGAATTGCAAACCCCCACCTGGCCTGCCTCTCTGTATTTTCACAGTGGCCAACTCTCACCATGCATATCACTTTCCTGTCGTGTTCACTAGACTAACAAATGCATGACATGATGATGATGTGTTTGCTGGTTTGCCAGGTTCGTTCGCCCCTGCGGGCCCCAACACCATTTGGAAGAAGCGTATGGACAAGGAGAACTATGAGACAAAGACGTACCAGGCTTTGATGGAGGAGCCGCTGCGCGACATGGTGCCAACTTTCCACAGGGAAGTCGAGTACAACGGGGAATGTATCCTTTCGCAAAGATTCAGTCATTAAAGTTAAACCCCCTTTTAAGGGTGTGCTTGCAGCGACCATTACGGTACACCACACTGGAGGCTGTATGCACCAAGGGATTAGCCCATTTAGCTCCAACGCACTACAGCATGTGATGATTGACCATGATAATTCAAGGGTAGTGCCAGATTAGCTTGGCGCCTGTTGGCACCAAGCTAATCTGGCACTACCCTTGAATTATCATGGTTGATCCATCTCCTAAAATGATACATAGTTGTTAGGTGACACCTCCAAAATTAGGGGAATGCGGCCTTTGGGTTAAATGAGTTAAGAGGATCACGTCGGCGGCCTTAGTATATCAAAATACTGGGAGTTATACGGTTTAACCCTTTGGCTGGCAGTAGCACTTTTTGTCGTGATGATTCCTACAGGAATCATTGTGACAGAAACTGCTACAAACAGCCAAAGGGTATAAACAAATAAATCAGCGCATTAAATAGGCGCTTTATCCCAATTGAAAATCGGCTCAAAGCGCCGGCGCAAACTGAACCCAACAAGCACGCTCACGTGAATCACTCGCATTCACTCACACACTGTACATAAACACAGAACATTCACATGGTGCTAAGGGCAAGCTCAAGCGAGCTACTGAAGTTTTGGAAATTCAAATCGTTTATATTTGAAATTTGATTAAGTGGGCTGAAATTGATACCAAAGTTTTGGAGGAGGAAGAGCCGGAGTACCCGGAGAAAGAACCCCCGACGGTCCACCCGAATTAACGGTGACACTTACCAGAGGAGTAAAGTCCGATGCCGGAATCGGGTATCGAACCTCGCACCTCTTGCATTGGTGGCAGGCGCTTTTACCGCTGTGCCACGGACCGCAGCGCTATGATAGTCCAGCACAAGTGCAGCCTAATTATGTCATGTGATGTAGGGAGCACCAGTGCAGTGATCATAACTCATTGTGCCTGAGGTACAAAATACCCACATTTTGGAGTTATACTCAGAGGACTGCATTACAATTCAGGAGACAGATCGACCAATATAGTTCAAGGGTGGTTGCAGAATAGCTTGGCGCCTATAGGCGCCAAGCTATTCTGCCACCACCCTTGAACTATCATGGTCGAGCCGTAGCTTGCTGTGGTGTGTCGCGGGCAGAATGAGATAAACTCCCTCTGTCTTGCGTATTGTGTATTGCCTTAACTGTTGCTTAGATTTTATTGAGATGGAGGATCTGCTGCAGCATTTTTCTGATCCCAACATCATGGACATCAAAATGGGCAAAAGGTAAAACATCTGACCGTGTTAGTCCTTGTACCTAGCTATTGTCATTTCTCTGTGTACCTCCTGATTCTTTCTTTTTTTTAAATATTTTTTTTTGTAATCCAGATTTTATTTTTAAAAAATCCTGGTGTGTGACGGTGTTTTCTAATACCTATATCTAAATATATGTCATTTATTTATTTATTTTTGTTTTGTTTTGTTTATAGAGGGCCAGATATTTAGACCTTTGCCTGTCAGTAGTGCTTTTTGGCACAATAACTTTTGCAGAAATCACCTTGACAAAAAAGCACTACCAACACGCTAACTTTGTATATGATGGATGCTGTGAGAACTTTTAACCCATTCAACCCTGACATATTTCAAGAGGAGATGGAGTGACCATGACAGTTTGAGGGTGGTGCCATAATAGCTAAGTGCAGCCATTCTGCCCCCCCCCCCCCCCCCCCCCCCCCCCCTTAAACTATCATGGTTTGCCTGTCTCTTGATCTGGTATGTAGTCTTCAGAGGATAACTGCGGAATTTTGAGGGCTTATGTGTTATTTCTCTTTGCGCAGAACGTTTCTAGAGCTGGAAGTGAAGAACCCAGTGCTGCGCAAGGACCTTTACGAGAAAATGGTGACCATCGACCCTGATGCACCAACTGAGGAGGAGAAAAAACAGGAGGCCATAACCAAACTGCGCTACATGCAGGTCAGTGCTTTGTCCTTGACTTGGTGTCTCAGATTGTAAGTAGGTGTTCAGTCACGTTTTAACTCTTTATCATTTCGAATAAATCAGTGTGTGAAATAAGTTTGACTAAAATAGTTCAAGGGTAGTGCCAGAATAAGCTGTTTTGGCACCACCCTTGAACTAAAGCCATTGGTCCATATCCTTATCTGTAAGTACTATACTGTAGCTTGCATATGGCAGTGTACAAATTTGAAGCTTTTGGCCTCAGAATGATAATGGGTTAACAGCTTTTCTGTTTGTGCATGCAACCACTGGTACTGTTTATGGTACTGTTTATGGTACTGTTTATGGTATTGTTTACCAGTGGCTGCATGCACAAGGGGATGATTTATTCCACATGCAGGAGTATTTTACTCTCGAGAATCTGCTAACCCATTTAACCCCCAAGGCCTCATTTTTTTCAAATTTGGGAGGTGTCACCTAAAGACCATGAACCAATTACAGGAGATGAATCGACCATGATAATTCAAGGGTAGTGCCAAATTTGCTAATCTGACACTACCCTTGAACTGTCATAGTTGATCCATCTCCTGCTGTTATCAGCAAAATGTCGGTGAAAGGGACAGGTAGCTGAGAGTAAACATTTACCTCATTGTGCCTGAGGTTCAAAATACCCACATTCTGGAGTTATTCTCTGAGGACTACATTACAATTCAGGAGACAGATCACCTATGATAGTTCAAGGGTGTTGGCAGAATAGCTTGGCGCTCTAGAACTATCATGGTCGATCAATATCTTGCTGTGGTGTGTCACGGACATTTTGAGATAACTTCAATTAGTTCAGCGTCGTGCACGGTTGTGTGTTAGCATGTGCTTTTGTCCGTACATCATAGAGCCACATGGTCAGTTGTGGCTTGTATGTACTGTACGCCAGTAAGCAAAAGATCCTCCACCCCAAGACGGCCCCAGTGGGCCCGCACACAGCTGTGCGCAGGCCCACTGCGGCTGCCATGGTGCTAAAGACGTGATGCTCCTGGGGTATAATGTGTGAAATATTGTTTCATTGTTTGTCTTTGCAGTTCAGAGAGCAGGAGAGTTCTACAGCGGACCTTGGCTTTAGGATAGAGGCCATTAGGGTCGGTACTTTTTAAAACATTTTTAATTCATTCGAGACGAACGGCATTCAGATACGCGGCTGATTCATCAGCGTATCTAAATGCCGTTTGTCCCGTAATAGGGCTATTAGACTGCATGAGTAAATCATCAGAATAATGATTGTGGTTAATGTGCTTTAGCAGACACAGACCTTTCAAAATACTCCAGACCATATCACAGACAGGTTGACCATGATAGGTCAGAGATTGTGCCAGATTTAGCTAGGTGCCGTTGCACATTACCCTTCAACTGCATTATCATGGCTTATCCATCTCCCATTGTTGTGTTAAACTAAGGGGTGAGGACCAAAGGCTAGATTCGGTGAATTGATTTTATAATGATTTGTGTCAGTGAAAAGTTGTCATTCAGTATATTATCAGCTTTGTCTGTCTTAAAATGTTCCACCCTGTTACCATCATAGTTTGATTTACTGTTCCAGATGTCAGGCGAGCCTCCAAACACAAACCTCAAGAAAACAAAGAGCCCAGAACAGGTGGCACATGTGATACTCAAGTTTTTCAAATGCCGCCGCTCCTCCCTGGGCTCCCTACTCGCACGCCTCATCAGCATCCGAGAAAAGTTTGAAAACTCCAAATTCTTCAAAGGTCACGAGGTAGGTGCAGATTGTTTGTGCAGTACAACCTTTCTTTAAAGTAATCACCAATTTTTACCACAAAAAATGTGGTCTTAACCCACTTAACCCCAAGGCCCCATTTCCCAATTTTGGAGTTGTCACCTGACAACTATGTACCAGTTCTAGAAGATGGATGGACCGTGATAATTCAAGGGTAGTGCCAGATTAGCTTGGCACCATCAGGCGCAAAGCTAATCTGGCACAAACCCTTGAATTATCACGGTCCATCCATCTCTCACGGAGGGTCTTGGGGCTAAATGGGTTAAAGACAGGTGCTCGGTCAAGAAAAATCTGAAGGGCAATAAGCGTCGTCTGTCACTAAAGACCATCATTTAGGTGGCTGTATCTGGCTGCGGCTGTAGCCACCTAAATGATGGTCTTTATTGACAGGTCATCTCTCATAAGGTGTTTGTTCATGAACAATAGGAAGACATTGTACTGGGATTTAGATTAACCCATATCATCCTGAGGCTAAAAGCTTCAAATGTGTACACTGCCATATGCAAGCTACATTACAGTACTTACAGATAAGAATATAGACCAATGGCTTTAGTTCAAGGGTGGTGCCAGAATAGCTTGGCGCCTAGAGGCGCCAAGCTATTCTGGCATCACCCTTGAACTATTTTAGTCAAACTTGTTTCACAGACTGGTGTATTCCGAATGATAAGGGTTAAGGTCCTGAGTTCAGAGCTTGACATCTCTGTCTCGAGATGAGATGAGAGTTAAAGCCTGCATGCAGTAGATGAGAGGAACAGTGTGTACGGGAGACAACCCAAGCCTTGAGCTGCAGACAGGAACATGTTGCGCACATTGGAAACAGTATTGGAGTGTTTTGTGAGGGTTTGTTTGTTTGTTTGTTTGTATTTTATTTTCACTACAATTCATTTTGTGTGTTTCTTTCAGGAAATGCCATGATTTTGTTCTTTCGGTTACAGATTATCGGCAGCTCACTACTCCTCATGTACGATTCGGAGAAAACGGGAGCATGGATGATCGACTTTGCCAAAACCATTCCCGTGGACAGCAGTCTCACACTTGATCATAGATCACCGTGGAGAATAGGCAGCCATGAAGACGGCTACCTCAGTGGACTGGACAATTTGATTATGGTAGGTGGGAAGGTGATTTTGAAGATGTGGGACACTTTCGTTGTCATTGTACCTGGTATTTGTTAGTTTGAAACCGAAACGCTAAAGAAGAAGAAGTGTTAGTTTGAAAGAATGGATAGAAGTTAGTTAACCCATATCACACTGAGGCTAAAAGCTTCAAATTTGTACACCGCCATACACAAGCTACATTATAATACTTACAGATAAGGATATAGACCAATGGCTTTAGTTCAAAGGTAGTGCCAGAATAGCTTGGTGCCTAGAGGCACCAAGCTATTCTGGCACTACCCTTGAACTATATTAGTCAAACTTGTTTCACAGACTGGTGTATTCTGAATGATACGGGTTAAGGCAAGCCAACATTGAAAACTAACTGTACTGGCAAATTAGTTTTAGCAGTCAACGCTCACCGTATTCAACCCATTATAAGCCCACCGCTGCATTTCCGAAATTTTGAAGGTGTCACCTAATGACCATGTACTAGTTGCAGGAGATGGATTGACCATGATAATTCAAGGGCAGTGCCAAATTATCTCTGTGTCTGATGATGCCTGGCTAGTCTGTCACTTCCTTTGAATTATCATGGTCTCTCCATCTCTTGCTCTACGTGGTTTAACACATTTACCCAAGGATCAAATTTTGAAGTTGCCCTCTGAAGGACTGTATTACAATTCTAGAGCCAGATCGAGCATGATAGTTCAATAGTAGCATGATAGTTCAAGGGTGGTGCCTATGGGCGCCAAGCTATTCTGGCACCACCCTTGAACTATCACACTTGATCCATGTCTTGCTGTGGTAATGTGGTGATCAGCTTTCAGACAGTGTAGATAGCTGATTGTACTGTGTTGGTCTGTTGCAGATTGTGCAGGACATCGTGGACAACAAGTATGAACCTGATGAAAGTGTGACAGTGACAGACGAGAGTAAAGACGAGAGCTGATAGGGACGAGTGGACACATTGTGGTGTAAAGCATCAGCAGATACTCAGTCCTGTCAGTGTGCACACTTCCTTCCTGAGCTGCGCGTGAGTGCCGCTTGTCGTGTTCGCAGACGTCTGTTTGGAGCGAACAACAAATGTGGGCTGTTGGTCAGCCTATGTAAGTTCGCAGAGGTCTGTGAAACACTGCTATTGTGGGTGGAGCGACAGCCGCAGTGAGTGACAACGGAGTGCACCACCCCTCAGAGGAATTAGTGGCACTGTTGGAAGGATGTGGCACCTGTCTAGCTTTTGGCAGCACTCTGGTAGTGAGGACAGCTTTTGTGAGCAGCGTAACACTCGATCTTCTATACACTGTGGCCAAGGCTTCTGGTCAGCCTGTCAGCAGTGCTGACAATTCGCAAGCAGCATCACACACACTTCTACTACTCACTTTGGCCACAGACTTTGTTATACCTGTCACTCAGTCAGCAGGGTTGACAGCTTTTGGATACAGTCCCTGTTTGCGTGTCCGGTCCGTGAACATACTAACCCTTTGAATGTCGGTAGTGCTGTTTGTCGAGATGACTCCTTCAGAAATCATCACAACAAAAAGACTTGCCGACAGACGAAGGGATAAAGATTGAATGCTTATCAGCTTACCTCTTGCAGGCATAATTTGAGTGCCACTGTGTGATTTTGCACTGTACGGCTGTGCCGTTAGGTCCAAAAGCACAGACCAGCTGACATTTGGCTTAAGAACTCTAAGGTTCAGTACCGTTGAACAGCACACGTGTCAATTTACATGGAACGCCAGTAAAGATACCTCAGTGTGGCATCATTTACTTCTGCGTTACAATTGTTTATTGAAAGTGAAAGTGTATTTCATAGAGAGAATAACATAAGATTTACAAACCATTCAATACATTTTTATACTTTTATGAAACCAGTCTGAGTCTTGTGAAAAGGGAGGCAATCATTTTGTAGAGCAACTGGAGGTTTACCTCCCTTCTCTAATTCTTCACCTCAACTTTCAGAGGCATCTATACAAACTGTACTTTAGCTGTGGGTGATGGATAAGTCATGATAGTTCAAGAGTAGTGCCAGATTAACTCGGCACTTAAAAGGTGCCAAGCTGACTCGTTCAAGGCGCTCTACATCAACAGCTGCAAAACTGCTGCTAGCAACGCTATGTGACACTTCCAAAGCTATTATTTGGGGGGGGGGGGGGGGGGGGGGGGTGCAGGGCGCTTTAGTTAACTCTTTTAGCCCTGGATCCCTACAGCAGGAGATGGCTTTACCATGATAATTTAAGGGTAGTGCCAGATTAGCTTAGTGCCTTCAGGCACCAAGCTAATCTGGCACTGCCCTTGAATTATCATGGCCAAGCCATCTCCTGCAACTGGTACATAGTCGTTAGGCCACACCTCCAAAATTTGAGAACTTTGACCTTGGGCTAATCTGGCACTATCTTTAAACTGTCATGACTGATCCATCTCCCACTGAGATGTTTTAAGAATGCATGTGTGAAGATTTGACACAGACTTTCTCTTGTGTGAAAAACAGAATCGTGATTTCAATAACGGTTTTCTTGAAGTCACTGAAGATTTTGTGCACAGCTTGTTTTTTGTCAGATTTCTGTGAAATGTGTCTTTAATGTCGTTTGAAGGTATTAGTACCAAGGAACAATATTATGGCTTTAAAGTATCACCTCCAATATTTATACTGTTACTTTATTCAGATTGTCCTGTTTGGTCTCGGTCTGCATCATACATAAATACACTCCATAACCAGTAGCCTTAGCTGAGAAAACTATGCAGTGTTGGATTTTGTAGGCAATAGGCTTTTAATAAATGAAAGCGACTTGTTTTTAAAATTATTTTTACTGTCAGTAACATTAATAAAATAGCCCCGACTCACAACAGCAGGAGATGGATCAACCATGATAATTCAAGGGTAGTGCCAGATTAGCTTTGCATTCAATGGTGCCAAGCTAATCTGGCAGTTTCCTTGAATTGTCCTGGTTGATCCATCTCCAGGGACTAGTCCGTAGTTGTTAAGTGACACCTACAGTTTGGGAAATGTGACCTTGGGGTTAACCCTTTTAGCCCCAAGGTCCCATTTCTCAAATTTTGGAGGTGTTGCCTAACAACTATGTACCAGTTGCAGGAGATGGATTGACCATGATAATTCAAGGGTAGTGCCAGATTAGCTTGGCACCATTGAATGCAAAGCTAATCTGGCACTACCCTTGAATTATCATGGTCAAGCCTTCTGCTGTAGGGACCCGGGGCTGAAAGGGTTACATGGGATATGACAGTGTGAACCTATCAAGAGAAAGCAAAAGAAATTAAAGCCGGCAAGTGTTTGAAGTGTTTTGTTACATTCAGTACTTCAAGAATCAAATATTTTGCTGTCCTAGGAAGGAAAAAAGACAGTAAGTCCATATTTGTGAAAAGCGAGTTTTTTTATTGTAATATACTGACAAGCCAAATAAGTGTGACATTTTTGGTATCATCGAAAACGCTAGGTGTTACCGATGATGCCAAAAGTGTGAAATTGGGAAAAAGTCACGTTTCTTTTACTCATCAGTATTCAAAAAAAAATCTTGCTCATCACAGAAATGAAATTACTGTCACAGGGCAGATTTGCAATCAGAGCATGATAGATGATGCTACCTATCTGTTGCATTCAGATCAGATACCTTGTACTGTGAGAATCCAGGTAAGGCCAGCGATCAGAAGTTGACAGACGCTAAGGCCAGTTGTACATCTTTGGACACCCAGGTTTTGTTTATACGGTTTTTGCAGTGCAATATTTCTCTTGTTTTTTAGTTTGACCGACTGTGTGTGTGGATGTGTGTGTGTATGTGTATGTGTAATCCTGTTTTTCATTTAACCCATTTAGCCCTGAGTCCCTACAGCAGGAGATGGATTGACCAAGATAATTCAGGGTAGTGCCAGATTAGCTTGGCACCTGAAGGCGCCAAGCTAATCTGGCACTACCCTTGAACTATCATGGTCAATCCATCTCCTGCTGCAACTAGTACATAGTCATTAGGCGACACCTCCAAAGTTTGAGAAATGAGACCTTGGGGCTAAAAGGGTCATAACTGCCAAATTGAAAGGGGTGTTGTATAGTTCGATTTTTTTAAATGACACTTTTCATTTAGGCATGTTTATTCATGACTATTAATATGGTTCGACTGTTAGTTTTCTGCTTTTGTGCATGTTATTTGTCCTTTAATACTACCGATAGTTGCTGTTTTTGGATCAGACCCTTCAATTTCAAAGTAGAATTGTGAAATATTTTTTCTTTTTTGACAGAATTCACAGAAAGTAATTATGGCATTGACTTGTTCATTTATTTTATAATGTTTTCAAATGCACTGGTACAAGAAAAAAAAATCTTGCGTTGACGTAGTTTGTAAGCAAAACCTGTTAGTATGTACATGTATTCACCGCCGTGAGATGGCCTTCGTTGCCTGTTCGGCCTTAAACCCAAATAACTAACATACATGTATTCAGTTTTTATTGCTACTCACAGTTTGGTTCATTTTTGTATCACACACACAACACAGTGAAAAGTGTCATAATGTACGTTTGTGCCATACAAAGGCCAATATTCTGAGTGCATCTTCACTCGTCTGACCAGAATTGTCTCAAAATACTTTGGTTGTGCGGTAACAGTCAAAGTATTATCTTTGGGTTGGTGTGTAACACACTAACCTCACCTGTTTTTCTTAACCCTCTCGCTGCTAGGACTAGTGAACACCATACAATTGCAAGAGGCGTAGATCCTTGTGCGCGCCCGCATCAGGGGGGGAGGTCATGTGGTTCTGTGTCTCTCACTGGCTATAGTCTTATCTTTATTCCTCACTCCCATTGCTTGCAACTCTTAACCTATGCAGCCCAGATGCAGTTCAGCAGGGATGGATCGACCATCATGATAATTCAAGTGTAGTGCCAGTTTAACTTTTTCGCTGTCTGGCACTGAGCTAATCAGGTACTATACCTTGAATTATCATGTTTGATCCATCTCATGCAACTGGTACATAGTCGGTGAGGTGACGCCTCCACAATTTGGGAAAGGCGACCATGAGTTTAAATGGGTTAACATACATGATGGCTTCAGAGATGTTTTTGGGGTTTTTTTGTCCACTGGCAGTGTTGGTGTTAACCAATATTTTGCTTATACATAATTATGTTAGTGCATTCCATAGAAGTATCATTTAATTTATTTCACATTATTTGGACATCTAATCATCTTCAGTACAATTAGTAGATGTAACCAAAATTTCCCGACACTGACTTTGGAAATGTTCACCTCTTCCAACAAAAAAAAACTGATCGTGATCCAACAGCGAGAGACATAGATCCTCATGAGCCCCCGCAATTGCGGGGGCTCATGAGGATCTATGTCTCTCGCTGACACCGCTGTTTCTTCTTGGGCAGCTGGGGACACGGTGGTGTTAAATTGACACAGGTTTCCGAAACGCAATCGCCGACCACAGTCAGGCAAGGGGTTACGAACGTTCCTTGTGCGTGCGAGCAGCCACTGTACCAGTAAACAGTATGGCTGGTCGCTTGCACAAGGGGATTAACCCGTTCAGTGCCGAGAAAAATCGGAACACCGCCCAGCTGCAAGGGACGTAGATCCTCATAAGCCCCCTGCAGTTGCGTGGGGGGGGGGGGGGGGGGGTGTCTGTAGGTACCTTTTGCCGACACCGCTTTGAGTCCATGTTCCTGAGAAAGCTGGGGACGTTGTGGGTGTTGAATTGACAAAGAATGCAGAAACGCGCTCTGCGTTCACTGGCACTGAATGGGTTAAAGGCTATTTCACTGTATGCTAACTCTTTTCTCATCCTGTATGTAAACACCCAGGGTAAATTTTGGTACAATGCGTTGTTAACAGTGCAACATGATGTTTTCTTTGTCTCTTTCAGCCCGACGCACGTATTTCCCAAATATTGCAGGCGTCATCTAACGACTATGCACCTGTTGCAGGAGATGGATCGACCATGATAATTCAAGCGCAGTACCAGATTAGTTTGGCGCCGACAGATGCCAAGCTAATCTGGCACTGCCCTTAAATGAACATGGGTCGACCCATCTCCTGCTGTAGTGCGTCAGGGCTGAATGGGTTAACACTCTTGTGCACGTAGCCACCAGTACTGTAAACAGAACCGGTGGCTGCATGCACAACAGGGTTCAGTACAGTAGCTTTAATCTCTCTCTCTCTCTGTGACCGCCAAAGTCTGCTTATTACTGTTTGTTCTGTTCGTAATTTGGTTATGTGCCTTTTTTTAAAATAAACATTTGCAGTGTTGGGTATGGCATGATGCTTGCACAACATTGCATTTGGACAAAAATTTAAAAATACAAATATTGAATTCATATGTGAAAATTGTTTATTGTTTTATTTAAAGGTGTAGAGGTGTGTGTGCGTGTGTGTAATAACAATAATAATAATAATAATAATAATAATAATAATAATAATAAATTTATTTCAGTTTTTGCAGGCCATCAGGCCCATATGAACACAAAATACAATTTACAACCAGAAAATACAGGAAGGTGGTTGTAAAACACACTCATATAGCATTACATCAGCGCACATAAATAAACAAAAAACAAGAAAAGTTCAAAGCAAATCCCTCTAATTCCTTAATTTAAGGCAACCTGAAATATACATAGCAACTTTAAAGACCAGTTTATCATGTAGGTTTCCACACAGCAGCTGAACTTTAAGATCGGATGGGAATCTGTAGTAAAACAGTGGAATGTACTTTTTACGTAAAGGGGCATATTTTGGACACTCGAACAGAAAATGACACAAATCTTCAGCCTTATGCCAATCACATGAATTACATTCTGGATTAGTGATGGGTTTTCCAAATCTGGATACTCCGTTTAAAGGTAAACGGTTACATCTAAGTAAACATATTGCCCGCCTGAGTTCACAAGAGTTCAGCTGCCCTATGTAACTGGCTCTAAGTATTTCTGGGTGGTAATGGCAGTATTCTGTGTTTGAGGTAAGGGATGCATGCCAGTCCTGTCGGAAACAATCCATCAGCCGATCTTTGAATATCTGAATGAACAGAGGAGTGTTTCCAACTGACTGCATTTCCCATACATACCCAAACCCGTGCATACACAATAGAGTATTTGCGTAGCCCAGTTCGATCTACCCGAAGCATCATGCATATATAACATCGTGTAACACTGTCTTGGGTATCTGTTTTCTGACATGGTAAGAAGTCTGCACCAGTACTTCACCATTCGAACATAGGCATCAATATACATAGGGAATCTTCCACACTCACCCAGCGCAATATTGTTTTTTACATCTCTTCCAACACCAAGGACCATTTTACAAACCTTTATATGAACCTGCTCAATTACATCATGTCTCTGGAAACCCCAGACCTCTGACCCGTATAGCACAATGGGTTTAATCTTGACATCAAAAATGTGAAAAACAGTGTCAGCTGGCAAGTTTTGTAATTTGAAGTATAGTCTTTTGATGCCTGCAACTGCTCTCCTGGCTTTTCCAGCTAAGTTTTCTACACATCTAGCCCAGTTCAGAGTAGAGGAAAATATCACACCAAGGTAAGTATAACTGGACTCGACTTGAATCTGCTTGTCAGCATAAAACCATTTTTCACAATTTTTCACAAAACCTCCATTTTTGAAGACCACCACTTTTGTCTTGTCCATGTTCACAGTGAGACCCCATTTTTTACAGTATTTTTCTAAACAATTAATTTTCTTTTGGAGATCTGCTACAGAGTCAGAGACAATGGCTATATCATCAGCATACATAAGAAGGAAAATACCCAGTGGGTCTGCAAAAATATCAATGCCACGTGCACCGCACGATGATATTTCTGTCTCAAATTCTGAAAGAAAGATAGAAAACAGCAGTGGGCTCAACACACAACCTTGTCGCACCCCTGACATGCAATCAAAGTAGTCGGTAACTTTGGTTCCAACCCTTACAGCAGCTTTTACATGTTTGTACATACTCTCAAGTGTCTGAAGCAACTTTCCATGAACTCCTTTACGTAGCGCAAGAGATACAACAGTTTTGTCCTGTGCACACTGTCGTAAGCTTTAGAAAAATCTACGTACATGGTGTAAAAACGGCCACCCTGCTTGCTAAGATACTTTTGCACTAGTGCCTGTAAGCAAAAAATGTTGTCTATAGTACTGTATCCTTTACGGAAGCCAGCTTGGGCCTCAGGAATACAATCATTCTCTTCACAAAAACGAACCAACCTGTTGTTAATGACAAAACTGTACAACTTACTGATAACGTTCAGAAGAGAAATTCCTCTGTAGTTGTCAACATTTCTAGGGTTACCCTTTTTGTGTAGTGGAAATATCACAGCCATGGTCCAGCTTTCAGGGTATTCCGCACTTTGAAACACACGATTAAACAAAGGATGCAGAAATTTCACAAGGATCTCACCTGCATGATGAAAAAGGTCAGTGGGCAAGCCATCAGGGCCTGATGCTTTCCCTTTCTTCATGTTATTAATAGCACTGCGAATTTCATCCTGCGTGATTTCCTCGTCAAATTTTGCATTATGACAACCATCACAATCATCAGATATATGGTCATTCAAAACACCCTCGGCCTGTCTGCTGAAACCTGAATCATCAACATTCTGATCCACATTTAGCAAATTACGAAAATAATCATACCACACGCGTGGTGAAATGACATCAGAACACAACTTTTTAACGCCAGTCAGAGACTTTATTTTTTGCCAAAATGTTCTTGAGTTTGCATCATTACATGCATCGTTGAGCTCATTCAAAACCCGTGCGTTGTACTCTACTTGTTTTGTTTTACACAACTTCTTAAATTCTTTCTTCATGTCCAGATACTTCCCTAAGTCGTCATGTGTGTTTGTGTGTCTGAACTGCTTCAACTGTAGGTACTTGTTTTGTTTTGCTAACTCGCAGTCCGAGTCCCACCACGGCGGCTGTGCACGGGATTCACCTATCTTCTTACCTGACCTCATTTTGTCAGCCGCCTTCTGAATGAATGCTACAAAACAGGCCGACCCTTCCTCTACACTCGAGTCAAGCGCTGACGAAAAGTGTTGAAACTGAGTCTCCTGATTATCTTCAATGTATGCCCAAAAGGATTCAGCGTAGTTTTCTTTCCAAACAAATTTAATCCCTTCCTCTAGTATTATATCATCATTTAAATCATCATCATCACATGAATAAACAGACTGAATAGAAGTAAACGTGGTTACAATGGGGAAATGGTCTGACTCGCACCTGTCTGCAACAAACATATCGGTCACTAGGTCAAACACGGATTTAGAGCAAATACAGTAGTCCACCACACTTTTGCCTCTGTTGGCCACGAACGTAATTTCTCCCTCACTGTCACCTTTCGTTCTGCCATTGACAATAAACAAACAGTACTCTTGACATAGTTCTATCAGTTTCCGACCAAAACTGTTTACGCCAATATCTTTTGACCTCCGTGGACTTTGTGGTACATCCTCTAGCAGATCTGTTAATTCCTGTAGAGGCTGCACGTGTGAATTGCCATCAATAAAATCAGTATCAGACAGCCCGGCAGTGCGGGCGTTAAAATCGCCACATAATAGCCAAGGCAGCTCAGGGTGAGCACGTAACACTTGAGACATGTAGTTTTCTAACACTTCAAAACCATCAACGTTATCTTCACCATATACAACAGAACGCTCTGGAGCCACATACACAAATGCTGCCAGAACATCAGATGCAGAGTTCAAAACAGACTTACCGATCTTTAGAAACACAATATCCTCAGCTGCCTGCATTAAACGCAACACATGACAGGCTATAGATTTATGTACACACACGGCCACGCCCCCTTTTAACTTTTGTGTACGTGGTGAAAAAAACACCTGATACTCTGGAAAGGTATCCTCTATAACATTTTGCTTACACGACCAGATCTCTGAAAATGCAAAAATTTGACACTTTTCACAGAACTGCCTAAAAGAAACACTTTTCAGCTTATTTACAAGACCTTGGATATTCCATGCCATGATGCGAAACACAGAGCTACCACTTTCATCACTACCACTTTCATCAACACAGTGTGCGGGTGTGGGTTTGAGTATGGGCACTTGAGTGTGTGTGTGTACAGGTAAGTCGTCCTTTGAAGACACATGGTGGGGGCCCTGGGGGTCTGAATGAGGGACGGGCTGTCTTCTCCTGGTTGCTGGGTCAACATGCCGGCCTGCCCCTCATTTCTGCCCCCTGCGCTCCACTGGCCTCTGGGTAGCAGCGTCGTATGCGTGGGTCTTTCCCTCAACAACGAGGGAGTCGAAGCGGAGGAAGGCCTTCTTCCCCGCCTGCTTGGCCTCCTTGAGGAAGGGTAGTAGCTTGCGGCGCACGTCCCTCACCCGAGGGGTGAAGTCCTCAGAGATGTAGACCCGGGACCTGTTCTCCTTCAGCGTTCTTCGCTCAAACAGGATCCGCTCCTTGTCTTTGTACTTGTTGAAGCACACGATGATGGGGTGGGGCGCCTTGCCCCCCTTCAGACGATGGGCACGCTCCACCTCGATCTCCTCCTCTATGCCCATCTCGTCCTTCAACATTGACTTGACAGCTTTTTCACAGTCCGCCCAAGTCTCTGAGCGCCCCTGGGGGTGGGGGATTCCGTGAAAGATCAGATTATTGCGTCTGCTCCGCCCCTCCAAATCATCCAGCTTATCCTCCAGCTGCGTAACTTTCTCCTTCAACTCTCTGTTTTCTTTCATCACCGCAGTAAAGTCACTCTGAATTTTGTCCATCTGCTCCTGCATTGTAGCTTTCATACTGTCCATCTTTTTGTCCATCACATTCAACATTTTAAACACATCAGCAATGGTCGGCTCAGACACTGCGTTTGCCTCACCCCCGGGCGACTGGTTGTCTTGGTTCCCCTGGCATGTCAAAAGAGTCTGTCGTTTCGGTGGGCCTGGGTTCGCTTCGACATCGCCACACCGGAGCAGAAAGCCGACCAAAAACACGAGAATGACTGCCACCGGTCCGCTGACACTGACAGTGCGGTAACGTAGGGCTGCCTTCCTCTGTGCTTTGCGAGCCATGAAGTTTTGAAAAGTCCAGTAAAAGGTACCGCAAATGGCACGAAAAGATACCGAACTGCTTGGCATGATGAGCTGAATCACCCTGTCTTTGTTCTAAAGTCACTCATTAAGTAATTATGTTGCAAAATGCTAAAAATGTGCGGAGCCGCTCTTCAACTGTGTGCGTGTGTGTGTGTGTGTGTGTGTGTGTGTGTGTGTGTGTGTGTGTGTGTGTGTATGGACACGAGTATCTCCGGTGTTTGTGCACGTACAGGCCTGAAACTTTATGAAATGCTTTGATCGAGATGTACTTCGGAGAACCTCCGAGCATATTTAAATATAAAGAGAAAAATGTCCGTAAGTTTGTTGACCCGCATTTGAGTCCGAAATGTTCCTTCTATTCACTTGGAATTTTAGATATAGCTAGCTTGGATATAGATAGTGGATGCGTTTGTTAGATAGCTTTGTACCTTTTCAACCTTTTCGTTAAAAAAAAAAATCATTGCAGGAACCTTTTTAAAAAGTAAGAATCCTAGACTTCTAGAGAGGGACCAGACAGTGACGATGACGTGAAGGCGTCAATCACGTCGGTGTTACACAATGTTCCTAATTTGTCGCAATGCACCAGTTGGCAGTGTTATACAATGTTTCTGAATTGACGCAAAACACCAATCACATCAGTGTTAGACCGACCCATTTTATGGGTGAAATATCAATCAGACTTAGCCTCTCGACCAAACTAAACGTTGTAGACCAAGCAGAAGGTACGGCATAACAACGGATGTTTATGCTTGCGGGGCATGGAAAAGCGTAGATGTTTCCACTATTTTCGCCAATTTCGGCGGTATTGGAAAGCACTGTTGTTGTGTGTGTGTGTGTGTGTGTGGGGGGGGGGGGGGGGTAAATCAGATTCCTGATACCCCAATCCATATTCAGGTGAAGAATTTTTCCGTTCCCGAAGCCTTTATCACGAGCAGCGCGACAGAATGCGAAAGAAATGCTTGCGGTCGGCCACATGGTCAACTGAACCCCGCCGAGAGAATCACATCACTACGTATGCTCGAAATTAAAATTTTTACTTTTCCGTGTTCCACTATAGTACTCACAGACTGACTGATCACTCATACCTACATTTGGTCTGCTAACTTGGATCGTAGATCTGTCAGTTGTGTGTGACGCATTCGTGAGCCTCTTCAGCGCTGAGCGCACTGTTCAAGAAGCAGTCATCCTACAAATCCCACACATCCCAGTAAAGGTTGAATTGGACGAACCGCCCACCGCTGAAGAGACCCTCACAGCCATCCACCAGCTCAAGAGTGGCAAAGCAGCAGGCATTGATGGAATACCGCCAGAGATCTGGAAACATGGAGGCACAGCACTGCACAACAAGCTCCATGACCTCTTTTTCTGCTGCTGGGAGGAAGGAACACTACCAAAAGATCTCCGTGATGCAGTCGTTATCACCCTGTACAAGAACAAAGGCGAGAAGTCTGACTGTTCCAACTATCGTGGAATTACCCTGCTGTCCATTGCTGGGAAAATCCTTGCAAGGCTGCTCCTGAATCGGCTGGTACCTGCCATCGCTGAAGACCAACTCCCAGAGGGCCAGTGTGGCTTCAGAGCAAACAGGAGCACCACCGATATGGTCTTTGTGCTGAGACAGCTACAGGAGAAGTGCCGCGAGCAGAACAAAGGGCTGTACGTAACATTTGTCGACCTAACAAAAGCGTTCGACACTGTGAGCAGGCAAGGCATGTGGCAGATCCTGGAGCGACTTGGCTGTCCCCCAAAGTTCCTCAACATGATTGTCCAGCTACACGAGGACCAGCAAGGCCAGGTCAGACTCAACAATGACCTCTCAGAACCATTCCCTATTCTCAACGGCGTAAAGCAGGGCGAGCTTGCTACTGGACACCGTGACAGAGGGGCACCAAAGAAGAGATACAAAGACTGTCTCAAGAAGTCACTTAGTGCCTGCCAAATCGACCACCACCAGTGGTCTTCGCTTGCTGCGGACCGTGACACCTGGCGCTCCACCATTTACAAGGCAGCTGTCTCCTTTGAGGACTCTCACAGAGCTAGCCTTAAGGACAAGCGGCTCAGGAGAAAAAACAGATGCCGCAGCTCAGAACCCTGGCCATACCTTCCCCTGCAGCCACTGCGGTCGAACCTGCCTGTCTCGGATTGGCCTCCGCAGCCACGAACAAGCCTGCAGACGTCGTGGGCAACTCCTATAAAATCTTCGTTCGCGAAGTCAAGCCAAGCCAATTCGTGCTAACTTGGATCGTAGATCTGTCAGTTGTGTGTGACGCATTCGTGCTAACTTGGATCGTAGATCTCTCAGTTGTGTGTGACGCAATCGTGCTAAATTGAATCGTAGATCTATCAGCTGTGTGTGAAGCTTTCGTGCATGTACGCTGACCCCGTATTGCTGTGAGAGTGAGTGAGAGCCGCCTCATTGATGTAAACAGACTAGTACTAGCAGAAGTTTTCAGGGGGGGGGGGGGGGGGGGGGGCGGGAGAAGAGACTATTTTAGACAGACTTCAGAAAAGTGTACTGATGATTGCCTGCACGAGAATTTTCTTTTAGAGACTCAGTAGGGGGATATGCCCACATGTAGGTAGGTATAGGATCACCCGTAATTTCAGAATGTAAACACATAAACACTGACATTACCATCGGAAAGGGAGCATATAAATGTGTGGTCGTGAAAAATTTCAAAGCTCTACCTTTTACATTTTATTAAAAACCACAACTTCATTTGTCGAAAATGAGACTATTTGCGCATTTCATAAAATGCTAAATTTAGGGTTGCATAACTACATAATCTCTTGACTGATGATATCCCCACTTGCTGTACTGATTAAACCCAATACCTAGTTTGTACCGATTATTTTACAGCTCCAGTAATGGTATACTTTAGAAGATATGCCATCCTAAAAATGTTTTTTAAAAAATCAACGTCGACTAGCGCGCTTTACTACTAGCACACTACACTCGCGCTCTTTCCGTGAAGCACAAGTAGGACCTCGACTAAAGGGGCGGAGCCAAAATAATAGGTGGGTTGGTCTATTCTGAGGAAGAAGAATAGCACGAGCAGCAAAATGACGTCACTATAAGCTGATCTTCACGTCACTCGTCCGAAAGGCACGCAGCCTCTTCCAGGGCTGACTGTTTCGTTCCACAAAGCCTCTTCCAGGGCTGACTGTTATGATTAGAGTATATTGTGGCTCCAAAACTTGCAAAAATGAATTAACTATTATTCAAAAAGTTGAAGAGGTACAACGCTGGATTACGAACTCATTCAATATCTCCCTTTAATCTAGCTGTATGCAAAGTATCTAGTAAGAATAACAAAAAAAAAATACGGACTCAAATGCAGATCGACCGGTTTTTGTGAAACAGCCATTTTCTTGTCATTTTGTAACCTAATTAAAAAAATATTTATTTAAAAAAACAACAACAAAAAAAAAAAAAACGTAAGGAACATATCCTAATGTTTCAAACTTGTCTGTCCACAAATGCGGGCTCTAGTCGCTGTCGCGCACACACCCACCCACACACACACCCACCCACACACACACCCACCCACACACACACACCCACCCACACACACACACACACCCACCCACACACACACACACACACACACACCCACCCACACACACCCCCCCCCCCCCACACACACACACACACACACACACACACACCATCTATTCTGAATTGAGCTAGTGGACGCGTGGCACGCACCCGGTGGCGCAGCGGATTTGCATTTAGTCGAAGCACCACTCGTCAGGCCCCAATGTAAGTTCTCTAGCAAGGTTTGAGTAGGTAGACGTGACGTCATTTTTATATTGTTACTTCTTTGCTAGAATTCGCGATCCGCCCGCCCAGCACTTTGTGTTCATGCTACAGAACGTGCTCCGACCAGCCCCATTTCAAAGTCTACCGTATTTTCAATACGGTAGGCAAAAACAGGGTTGCAAAGCAGTAGCACAAATCTCTCTCGTGGCTTGACTTCGCGAACGAAGATTCTATAGGGGTTGTCCACGACGTCTGCAGGCATGCTCGTGAATGCGGAGGCCAATCCGGGACAGGCAGGTTCGACCGCAGTGGCTGCAGAGGGAGGTCTGGTTAGGGTTCTGAATTGCGGCATCTGTTTTTTTCTCCTGAGCCGCTTGTCTTTAAGGCCAGCTCTGCGAGAGTCCTCAAAGGAGACAACTGCCTTGTAAATGGTGGAGCGCCAGGTGTCACGGTCCGCAGCAAGTGAAGACCACTGGCGGTGGTCGATCTGGCAGGCACTAAGTGACTTCTTGAGATAGTCTTTGTATCTCTTCTTTGGTGCCCCTCTGTCTCTGTGTCCAGTGGCGAGCTCGCCGAACAGGGTGATCTTGGGTAGGCGATGATCCTCCATCCTGGAGACGTGCCCAGCCCAGCGGCGCTGTGTCCGCAGCAGCAAAGCCTCGATGCTCACAGTTTCTGCCTGTTCAAGGACCTCGACGTTTGTGACATGGTCACTCCAGTGAATGCCAAGGATTGTACGCAGGCAGCGCTGGTGGAAGCGTTCGAGGAGTCGTAGTTGGCTGCGGTAGAGGGCCCAGGACTCGGAACCATACAACAGGGTGGTGAGGACGACAGCTCTGTACACGCTGATCTTGATGCCTGTTTTCAGCTGTTGATTATGCCACACCCGCTTGTATAAACGCCCGAAAGCGCTGTTTGCTTTTGCCAGCCTGCTGTCCAGATTTTCAACTGCCGCGTCCTGATCGAGAAACATCTGCAGCATCAGCGCGAACTCTACCACAACTTCATTGATTTCAGGAAAGCATTTGATCGCGTCTGGCACGACGGACTCTGGCAAGTCATGAGATCGTTCAACATAGAGGAGGGACTGATCCAAATGATAGAAGCGCTTTACAAGAACGCCTGCAGCGCGGTTCTACTTAACAATCAGTCAGGCGAGTTCTTCAGGACGACGATCGGTGTCCGTCAAGGATGCCTGCTCTCTCCTGTCCTTTTCAACATATTCCTGGAGAAGATCATGCAGGAAACCCTCCACGACCACCATACTTCAATCTCTATTGGTGGCAGATCCCTGTGCAATCTTCGATTCGCAGACGACATTGACCTCATGGCAGGCAGCAATAGTGAGCTCCAAAACCTGACAGACAAACTTTCAAGTAGCGCAGGGTCTTATGGCATGGAGATCAGTACGGATAAAAGCAAAGTGATGATCAACACCACAAGCGACAGCAGCAGCAACATTCACATGAATGGCCAAAAGCTAGAAGAGGTCAATAGCTTCAAGTACTGGGGAGCCACCCTGTCCAAAGACGGTAGTTGCATAGCAGAGATCCGTATCAGGATAGGTACAGCAACATCCGCAATGGCCAGGCTGGACAGGATATGGCGAAGTAACTCCATCAGCTTCACCATCAAGTACAGGCTTTACAAGTCCCTCATAGTGTCTATTCTACTCTACGGCTGTGAGACTTGGACACTGCTTGCAGACTCAGAAAAGAAAATCCAGGCCTTTGAGAACAAGTGCCTGAGGAAGTTGCTCCGCATCTCGTACCGCGAGCACAAGACCAACGAATATGTACGGAGCATCGTCACTTCCCTGGTGGGCCCACATGAACCCCTTCTGGCAACCGTGAAACGGCGCAAGCTTGCTTGGTTTGGCCACGTGACCCGACACAACACCTTGTCCAAGACTATCCTCCAAGGCACTCTCGAAGGAAGTCGTCGGCGAGGTCGTCAGAGAAAGAGTTGGGTCGCAAACATAAAAGAATGGACCGAACTCGAGATGTCAAACTTGCTTGCCACCGCCCAAAATAGAACTCAGTGGAGAGCACTGTCTGTTGCTGCTGCCTTTCAGTCCCCCCAACGCCCAGTTCGGGCAAGGGACTGATGATGATGATGATGATGTCCAGCTCCTTGTCCAGCTTGGCGTCTGACGTGATGATGCAGCCAAGGTAGGTAAACTGGTGCACTGACTTCAGTTCAGACTCGCCGATGGTGATGTGGGGAGGGCGATGCTCTATCTTGGCTGCCGGCTGATGGAGAACCTCTGTCTTTTTCAGACTGACCTCGAGTCCAAAGAGCTGGGCAGCGTCTGCGAAGCAGGATGTGATGCGCTGCAGGGCTCTCTCTGTGTGTGCAACGAGGGCAGCGTCGTCAGCAAAGAGCAGCTCACGAAACAGTTGGTCTAGGGTTTTGGTGTGGGCCTGCAGTCGTCTGAGGTTGAACAGGCTGCCATCGAGACGATACCTGATGTACACTGCATCGTCATCGTCGAGGTCCACTGTGGCCTGCTTCAACATCATGCTAAAAAAGATGGTGAAGAGGGTCGGTGCCAGCACACAGCCCTGCTTCACACCGTTGAGAATGGGGAATGGTTCTGAGAGGTCATTGTTGAGTCTGACCTGGCCTTGCTGGTCCTCGTGTTGCTGGACGATCATGCTGAGGAACTTTGGGGGACAGCCAAGTCGCTCCAGGATCTGCCACATGCCTTGCCTGCTCAGTGTCGAACGCTTTTGTTAGGTCGACAAACGTTACGTAAAGCCCTTTGTTCTGCTCGCGGCACTTCTCCTGAAGCTGTCTCAGCACAAAGATCATGTCGGTGGTGCTCCTTTTGGCTCTGGGAGGTGGTCTTCTGCAATGGCAGGTACCAGCCGATTCAGGAGCAGCCTTGCGAGTATTTTCCAGGCAATGGACAGCAGGGTAATTCCACTGTAGTTGGAGCAGGCAGACTTCTCTCCTTTGTTCTTGTACAGGGTGATGACTGCATCGCGGAGATCCTTTGGTAGTGTTCCTTACTCCCAGCAGCAGAGAAAGAGGTCATGGAGCTTGTTGTGCAGTGCTGGGCCTCCATGTTTCCAGATCTCTAGTGGGATTCCATCAATGCCTGCTGCTTTGCCACTCTTGAGCTGGTGGATGGCTGTGAGGGTCTCTTCAGCGGTGGGCGGTTCGTCCAATTCAACCTTTACTGGGAGGTGTGGGATTTGGAGGATGACTGCTTCTTGAACAGTGTGCTCAGCGCTGAAGAGGTCCTGAAAGTATTCCGACCAGCGGTTCAAGATGGAGTTATTATCTGTGAGGAGTGCCTGTCCATCAGCACTTCGCAGGGGACTTTGTATCAGGTGCCTGGGGCCATACACTGCTTTCAGTGCTTCGTAGAAGCCCCTGTAGTCACCGTTGTCAGCACAAAGCTGGGTCGTCTGTGCGAGTCTGGTCCACCACTCGTTCTGGAGATCTCTGAGCTTGCGCTGGAGACTGCTGCAGACGAGGCGGAAGGCAGACTTCTTCACAGGGCAGGAAGGCGGGGCTAGGTGGGCCTGATGGGCGGCTCTTTTTTTTTTTTTTTGCTAGGAGTTCCTGGATCTCTACGTCGTTTTCATCAAACCAGTCTTTGTTCCTCTTTCTAGCGAAACCCAAGACTTCTGCAGAGGACTTTGCGATAGCAGTTTTCAGCCATTCCCAGAGTGTTTCAGGGGAGGAGTCTGCTGGGTCAGCTGTGTCTGTGAGCCTGCGCTGTAAATCTGTCTGAAAGGCAGCTTTTACGTCGTCACTCTGAAGGCTGGCAACATCAATCTTTTTCTTAGGGGGCCCCCCTTTCTTGGGTTTTGGCTTGAAGTGGAGCTTGAGTTTGCAGCGGACAAGGCAGTGGTCAGTGTGGCACACTGCGCTGGGCATCACTCTGGTGAGGAGGACATCACTGCGGTCCCTCTGATGCACTAGGACATAGTCGATAAGGTGCCAGTGTTTGGAGCGAGGATGCATCCAGGTGGTCTTTCGACTGTTCTTTTGCTGGAAAGTAGTGTTGGTGATGACTAGCTGCTGCTCTGCACAGAACTCCACTTTCTACCTGAGTGAATTCAACCTTGGTAGATTTACCTTGTCTAGGTCCACGCTTGGTAGATTTACCTTGGGAGATTCACATTTAGTAGATTTACAAACAAAACTTTACTTAAATAGGTTATGAATAATTAAATGGGAGGACCCGACCTGACTAAACAGGAGGCGTGCTGCGACACTCGCAACAGCACCCAGGTACGGCGTCGTAGCCCCACAAGGCGGAGTGACACAGCCAGCCTCCACTCTCAGTACAACAGCACGGTGGCAGACTTAGCCGGTTAGTTCTTTAAGTTTTAGGCCGTTGAATTTGGACCATTGGATTAGGATGCATTAAAACACAGGTGCAAAAATACACATATACATAACTAACAAAAGAAACAATAATCACATCACCCTTCGTACAACTTTAATTGCCGTCTTTTATATTTCCTTCACCTCTCTTCTGCAACAATAAATTCAATCTCAACAGAATACGTATTTACACGTCACCACATGACTCACACTCCGACGCTAAATACTACAAAATACAACAGATGGCAACATTCACCCCTACTTTCTATTCTTACACTTGACCCCCAATACACACTAACCAAAATAATAATAATAACAGAACAAGCAGACACAGACCACCACCAGCACCACCCCCCCCCCCCCCCCCGCCCCCCCGAGCAAATGGCCACTCAATAATTGTTGCGTGTACTTACGTGAAGACGCCCCGGCAAGGAGGAAGACAAACAAGGACAAGACAAGCCAGGGGTAAAGTCGTCGCAGCTGTTCTCTCTTTCCTCGGACACCGGCTCGGGAAGACCAAAACCGTATCGCAGGGCCGATACAAAAGAACGATACAGCTGCTTGTGGCCGCTTCAGCAAATGGCGAACCACGCCTGAAAGACCACCCTAGGAGACTGCTGGTAAAACGACTGACTCGTTTGCAGTTGAAAAAGCGACTGTCTAACAATTTAGATAACGTTAGGTTAGCAAAAAAAAAACGCTCACTAAATCATGTGATTGAAATCCACGTGAAACCATAACCACCCAATCGCGGAGCCCGGGCGATCACGTGCGTCACGCCGTCCACCAAACTCTCGCACGGCAGCAAATACTCGTGTACAGGCCAAATACCCCACCTAAACTACCCGTACGTCCGGAGACTGTCTAAATCCTGTCACCCCTTTAAATTTACTCCCCTACAAAAATAGACGAAAAAAAAAACCCGTGTCGTGACAGACTCTATCTTGATACTTGCATTTTCAAAAAGGAAACGCGAAATATGCTTACACTACAACATTATAGTAGTAATGCAATATTTATTAGTGTGTATGAATGCTCGAAATTTATATCCTATACACACACACGAACGGACAAAAGAACCCAGGAAATGTGCGAGTCGCTGGACTGACAAGTAAAATTGACGAGATGTCAGCCGGCGATATCGACAACCTGAGAAAAGAACTAAATAAACAAACCTGCTGGCATTATTTAGACTGAATTAGAACATATTATCCTCGCGCTGGGACCATACGGCGTTGAGGCGCGTCCCCTGGGTGGTGGATAAGGGGGTCCCTCGTGAGAGGGGTGCACCGAATGAAATAAGGTGCCGTGAACCAACATGGTCTAAGGGAAGGTGACCCCGACAGAAAACCCCTGGTCCTCCTAGTAAGGGGGTTGGGCGTGGGGGTAGCTTCCCCACCCTGCAAAAATGAAATAGCTACAAAAACGCCGACGAAAAGACTAACAGTAATTCCTTTCCTGGAGGAGGAAGGTTCTTCTACTAGAAGACATGACGTCCTGTGGTGAAAGCCGGAAGTCTTCGGAAGCCACAGGACCAAGCCGCCTCTCTCTATCCAGGGATACAACCATGGGCACATGGAACGTCAAGACCATGTACCAGAGCGGCAAGGCCGCCCAGATAGCAGCGGAAATGCAAAAGTACAACCTTTCCCTGCTAGGCATCAGTGAAGCCAGATGGACGCAGTCTGGCCAGAAAAGGCTGTTAAGTGGGGAGATGATTCTGTATTCAGGTCATGAAGAGGAGAATGCCCCCCATACAGAAGGAGTAGCACTCATGCTGTCACCAGTGGCACAGAGAGCGCTGATGGGCTGGGAACCTCTTGGGCCAAGAATTATAACAGCAGCCTTTAGAACCAAGAAAAAGCTCAAGCTGAACGTCATCCAGTGTTATGCGCCCACCAATGACAGTGACGAGGAAGAGAAACAAGAGTTCTACGACCGACTCCAGAGTGCCGTGGACAAATGTGCGGAGCGAAACATCACCATCGTCATGGGCGATTTTAATGCCAAAATAGGGGAGGACAACACCGGATACGAAGAGGTGATGGGGAGACAGGGACTAGGCTCGGAGATGAGTGAGAACGGGGAGAGGTTTGTAGACTTTTGTGCTCTAAACCGACTTGTCATTGGAGGCAGCATCTTCCCACACAAAAGAATACACAAAGCAACTTGGGTCTCACCTGACCATACAACAGAGAACCAAATAGACCATATCTGCATTAGCAAGAAATTTAGAAGATCCCTTCAAGATGTTCGAGTGAGGAGGGGAGCAGATGTCGCCTCCGACCACCATCTGCTTACCTTAAGAATGAAGCTCAAGCTAAAGAAAAGCCGCACAGAGACAACAAGAAGACAGCGCTATAATGTAGGCCTCCTGAGAGAAACTGGAGTTAGAGAAGAGTTCAAACTGGTGCTGTCCAACCGGTTTCAAGCGCTACAGGAGATAGTAAATGAAGAGGAGGCAGTCACCACAGAGCAGCAGTGGAAGGCAGTTAGAGAGGCGCTGAACTCAACCTGCAAAGACACTGTAGGGCTCAGGAAACAGCACCACAAGGACTGGCTGTCGGCACAGACCTTGAAGAAGATAGAAGCGAGGAAGCAGAAGAAAGCAGCGGTCAACAACAGTCGCACGAGAGCAGCCAAAGTAAGGGCACAGGGGGAATACTCGGAAGCCAACCGCGAGGTGAAGAGGAGTATCAGGGCAGACAAGAGGGCCTACACAGACAGCCTGGCAGCAGAGGCAGAAAAGGCAGCAGGCAGCGGCAACATGAAACAGCTCTACGACATTACCAGAAGATTGTCGGGTAAGTATGGCCATACAGAAAGACCAGTAAAAGACAAAGAAGGCAAGCCTATTGCAGACAGAGCAGACCAACTCGACAGATGGGCCGAGTATTTTGAAGAGTTACTGAACAGACCTAGCCCACCCGACCCCCCCCCGACATCCAGCCGGCAGAGACCGACCTACCCATCAGCTGTGACAGACCCAGCCGGGAAGAGATCAGAAAAGCAGTGGCATTTTTGAAGAATGGCAAAGCAGCAGGGCCAGATGGCATCCCAGCGGAGTCTCTGAAAGCAGACCTAGAGACAACAGTTGAGATGCTGTACCCACTGTTTGGAAAGATCTGGGAAGAGGAGGTGATGCCAGCTGACTGGAAGGAGGGGTACCTAATCAAGCTTCCCAAGAAAGGCGACCTCAGCAAGTGTTCCAACTACAGAGGAATCACCTTGCTGTCAGTACCAGGAAAGGTCTTCAACAGGATCATCCTAGAGAGAATGAAGAGCTCCGTTGACCCCCAGCTGAGAGACCAGCAAGCAGGATTCAGGAAGAACCGATCATGTACAGACCAGATCGCCACTCTCCGCATCATCGTGGAACAGTCTCTGGAGTGGAGCTCCCCGCTGTACGTCAACTTTGTGGATTATGAGAAAGCATTTGACAGCGTGGACCGAGAGACTCTGTGGAAACTCCTACGACACTACGGTGTACCCACAAAGCTCGTCCGCCTGATCAAGAGCAGCTATGATGGCATGACATGTCGCGTGATCCACGAAGGGCAGTTCACCAGAGAGCTCCAGGTCAGAACTGGTGTCAGGCAGGGGTGTCTGCTGTCTCCGTTCCTCTTCCTGCTGGCCATAGACTGGGTCATGAAGATGACCACAGAGCACAGACGAAGTGGAATACAGTGGACACTGTGGACACAGCTTGACGACCTCGATTTTGCAGACGACTTGGCATTACTGTCCCACACTCATCAACAAATGCAGGACAAGACCACGAGGCTTGCTGACATCTCGTCCCAAGTGGGCCTCACCATTCACAAACAGAAAACAAAGACAATGAGGCTGAACGCAACCAGGGAAGAACCAGTCTTGCTTGCTGGCACCCCGTTGGAGGAGGTGGAGTCCTTCACCTATCTCGGGAGCATCATAGACAAAAAAGGCGGCACTGATGCAGATGTCAGAGCACGAATCGGTAAAGCCAGAGCAGCCTTTCTCCAGTTGAAAAAAGTGTGGAGTTCCAGAGAGCTGTCACAACACACCAAAGTCAGGATTTTCAACTCCAATGTAAAAGCAGTTCTCCTATATGGAGCAGAGACATGGAGATTGACAAAAACCACAGTCAACAGAGTACAGACCTTCATGAACAGTTGCCTTAGAAGAATTTTGAAAATCCACTGGCCAGAGAAGATCAGCAACGTCAGACTCTGGGAGAGAACAGAGCAGATAACAGCAGAGACTGAAATTGGGCGAAGAAGATGGGGATGGATCGGTCACAGTCTGAGAAAGCCAGGTTCCAGTATCACTAGGCAGGCATTGTCATGGAACCACCAGGGAAAGAGGAAAAGAGGTAGGCCGAGAAACTCCTGGCGTCGAGACCTCCAAGCAGACATCAAGAGACTGGGAACCACCTGGAGTAGAATCGAAGGAGAAGCACAGGACAGGAGTTGCTGGAGGTCTCTCGTCGACGGCCTATACCCGGGTAGGGGTGACAGGCGTAAGTAAGTAAGTAAGTAAAGAACATATTATGTATGCATTGTTGTTTAGTTCATTGTAAAAGTGGTGTGTTTCGGGTGTTTTTTGTTGTTGTTGTTATGTGTATATGTCATTGTATTTTTATTTTTGTGTACAGATTATAAAGCGCATAAAGCTTTTGATTAAGCGCTATATAAATACTCATTATTATTATTATTATTATTATTATTATTATTATTATTATTATTATTATTATTTTCCGCAATTATGTCATCTAGTCACAAGTAGAATTTACTCAGTAACAAGCACGGTTATACAATGCACTGATGTCTTCATATTCAGACGATATATACGCGGCGAGTCGACAGCGATATGCAGTCGTCAGCCATTTATGTGTTTTGTCTGAAAACCGCAATCAGCCGCAAAATGAATGACGCGAGGCATAGTTTTGTTTAGGACTGGGTACATAAATTATTTTGAGCAACAGTTTTGTTTGATATGGTGCCGATAAACAGATAGATGTGATTACTTGACTCGAATCAAAATGTCCTCATCTTACGACTCGGACATTTTGATTCGGGTCTCGTAACCACATCTGCCTGTTATCAGCACTATATCAAGCAAAATGTTGCTCAATAGGAATGAGGGTTCGGTATTTGTTTCGCGCGTTTGTTGACAAATGGTTCGTTTCACTGTAATGTGAGAAGAAAATCAGAAAACGGTTCAAAATATTTGTTGTCTTAATTTAATAAATGCACCTTTTATAAAGTGTTAATGTTTTTGTTCGGGACTTAGAAACTTTCATCTGTGCGTTCGTCCGTTCGTAGGTCCGTGCTTCCATGCACCCATGCACCCATGCATCCGTCCGTCCGTCCGTCCGTCCGTCCGTCCATCCATCCATCCATCCGTCCATCCATCCATCCATCGAGCTAACAAACGACTCGGAATAGAAACAATACCTTTACTGTACAGCAACATGAGAACAGCAACATGGGAACAGCAACATGGGAACAGCGACATGAAAACGTGAACAACATTAGTACTTGCCTTTCGTTAACAAAACTATCGTATTATAGACATGAGAAATAGCATTCTTTCTGAGCAAACTGCTGAATCAACTTATACATTTGACAACACACGATAAACCGACCTATTAACACATTCGAGACGAGCCGCATCCGGATACGCGGCTTAAGCTCTCGAATGAGTTAAACACCCAGCTCAGTGTTGCACAGTCTGTAAGTCAGCCACAACCTGCTGTGAAAGATATGTGCCTGCAATAAGATGTACCAACGTGTTAACCCTTGCCCTGCCACTGGACGCATATTTTGTTTATGAAATCTTTGTTCATTTAGCGACCAAAGGCCACGAGACACGGACACGCATTGTTCTCAGCGAGAGACATACATCCTCAAGGCCCCCCCCCCCCCCCCCCCCCCCCCCCCCACGCGACTGCCGGGGTGCATGAGGATCGATCATGTCTCTCGCAGTTGGATCATGTTTTTTTTTTTTTCCTTTTTCTTGGCAGTTTAGGGGTTATGATTTACCTGTGGTTAACCCCCTTGTACATTTTTGGGTATCGTTCAAGGGCAGTGCCAGATTAGCATAGCGCCAATAAAGAATTACACAGCAGCTGTAACAGATCAGGTAGACATGTTTATGGATAAAATGAATTCAATAATACAAAATGTGGTCAAGTACTCTTACAACGTCACCATACAGAAACGTTAAACGTTTTGGGATTAACGTCCAAGGTTATTTTAAAGACAAGGAGGTGGGGGGGGGGGGGGGCACCCCAAAAGGGACCCCTCGCTGGGTTGGAACTTCACTAGCGACCTCTTGGACGAAAGTCGAAGCCTCTACCATCTGAACTCCCGTGACACACCTACTGACAAGATATGAATCGCCCGTGTCAGACGCCAAGCGTCCCTGGCACCACCCTTTTGAACTATCGTGGTACATTGGTCTTCTGAGCTGTACCGTATGAGACGTCCCCAATGTATGAGTTTCGACATAAGACCCGAGATGATGCGTAATACACTTGGCTGCAAATTATCATTTGATTTCGCCTGTGAGAGCACTAGTAGTGTACAGCCCGGTAAGCAAAAGGCTCTCGGCCGAAGTCGGCCGCAGTGGGCCCGCGCACGGTAGTGCGCGGGCCCACTGCGGCCGACTTCGGCCCGAAAGCCTTTTGCCGTAAGGGAATTTCACGTATTATTTATGAGTAGTTTTCACGCACGAGTAGTTTTACCCAGAGTGTGACATGAACAGCAGTCCATGCTTCAGTTGTCACGCTGGTCCAGCGGTTAACCCCTTCACTGCCAGTGGACGCAGACCGCGTTTCTGAAAACCACAGTTTGTAAACGATGTCTCTGAACCACTGCAGACTCAGAGCCGGTTACCTTGGTCTGACTCAGGCGCGTGGATAGAGATGAGACCAGCAGAGGAGGCCAGCAAAATGCGTAGGTCCTATTGAGCCCCCGCGACTGCGGGGGCTCATGAGGATCTATGTCTCTTGCAGTTGGTTACCGCACGTTGTGTTCTCGCAGTGAACGTGTTAACCCATTTAGCCCCGCGTCCCTGCATCAGGAGACGGATTGACTGTGATAATTCAAGGGTAGTGCCAGATTAGCTTGGCGCCTTCAGGCGCCAAGTTAATCTGGCACTACCCTTGAATTATCATGGTCAATCCGTCTCCTACAACTGGTACATAGTCGTTAGGCAACACTTCCAAAATTTGAGAAATGGGACCTTGGGGCTGAAAGGGTTGACGAAAGGAGCAGACAGAAAATTAATTGTCACGATCATTCCTCATGTAACAGGTTGAAAAGACAAAAATACCACTCGGGAGCCCTATGGCACCCATCTTCACCGTAAAACAACAATCAATACATGTACTTGGATACTTGTACAAAAATACGCGCTGAAAGCAAGGGGAAATGTCACCTAATGTTTACATTTCATAGAACAACTTTAGATTTTCGCGTCCAGTGCGACTTTCTTTGAGTGGGCAATATGTGTAGTTGTATATCGTGTGGAATGCTGCATTGGCCGACAAACAAACAAACGTCTGCTGAGTCTGTCAACATTCTCGTCAAAATTCACGCCGTTATGTTAGTCAACAATAATAACACTATCAGCAAAACAAGCAAACGAACAAGCAGACAGCTGTCAGCCTTGACGTCAAACATTCACGGCATTGTTAATTAACAGCAACAACAATATTAATAGCCAACTCATCAAAACCAACAGCTTTAGTAAAGCAAAAACAGAATCACAAAATTCACCCTGGACGATACAGAATCATCACATCTATAATTAGAAAAAGAGCCTCGGGCAGGACGTCGGCCCGAACACCTCTGGCTCACCTGGCTAGCTGATCTACTTTCCATCGTATCGATGGTAAGCAATCAAAACCTTGAAATCAGATCCTTAACACATTCCACCCCAGGAGCGAAATCCCCACATTTTGAAGTTGCCCTCTGGAGGACTGTATTACAATTCTAGAGACAGATCGAGCATGATAGTTTAAGGGTGGTGCCAGAATAGCTTGGCGCCTATGGGCGCCAAGCTGTTCTGTCACCACCCTTGAACTATCATGCTCGATCCATGTCTTGCTGTGGAGTGTCGGGGCTAAAGTTAATGAGATAGCACTTGACTAAAATCGTGTCAAAGAAACAATGCGAAATTTAACGCGAAATGAATAACCCTATCCATTCTAAGAACATAGATGCAACTGCATCAGCAAGAGGCAAAGAACTTGATGAGCCCCCAGCGGGAGCGGAGTGGCTCATGAAGTTCTTTGCCTTTTGCGTTTGGTTGGCGTTCATATTTTCCCAACAGCGAAGGGTTAACAAACACACCAGAAGTTTTGTTACAAAGTGGGTCGAACGCGTTAACCACTGCAGATGTTAGTGAAATAATGTTGCCGCAGTCATCAAGTAAAATTAAGTAGGGATGCGTTGGTGCGCCGGTTTAAAATCAGTCAACACTTGTAAACAGCATGCGTTCCAGTCTAGTAAACTATGCACTGGTCAAAAGATTAGGTAGTTTGAACAAACGCAAACAATTAACAAAACATTTAACCAGCATCTCGATAAATCTCTGGAATTCTGTTAAAAAGTGGAATGAAAACGCAATCCACTATGGGTTTTAGTAAAATGATATCTTGCGGCCGTGGTCACAACCAACGAGTATTTTTCTAGAGAGCCCGGGTTCAGTGGGTGAGCGAATTTTTATCCTTTGCGTGTCGTTGGCGGTTTTCTACAGGAATCATCGCGCGATTAAAACGCTACCGACACGCAAAGGGTTACATGGAAATCAACACTTACAGCATGAGTTCAAGTCCTGAAAACTACGCAGCATAACTGAGTAGAGGACCGCTTGAACAAACGCATATAACGCACAACCTTATAATCAGTAAGTCTGAAATCCACAATAACTTACTTTCAGTATTTAACACCATATGTCTATTATAATAGGTAGACCATCGAAGCCGATGATGTCGTCATTGTGCATGACTTCTATTTGTGGGTGCGGGTGTGGCTGGCCAAGCCAATCCTGAAGCCACACCTGCGAGGGCAATGGGGGCACTGGAACGTAGCTGTAGGAAGAGTCGACGCGTTCTTTCCGCGAGCGCTGGCACTGGTGATCCGGTCGCGCCGATTTTGTTCAAAGAGCGTGCAGGCTTTCCTGGTGGCGGCACGCCAGCCAGATCTGTCTTGTGCTTGTGCTTCAAGTTCCTTTACCGGGAAGACGCAGTACTTGAGGCTGTCTCTTATGCAGTCTTTGAAGCGTTTCTTTGGCCGTCCTTGCCTCCTGTGGCCTTTTGAGAGTGCACCATACAGGAGTTGGCGTGGCATACGAGAATCATCCATGCGTGTGACATGACCTGTCTAGCGAAGTTGTGTCTTTAAGATCAAGGCTTCAACACTCACTAAGCCAGCATTGTCCAGGACTTCCAGGTTTGTCACCTTGTCTTGCCATTTGATGCCCATGATGTAAACAGACGTGTTTTCTTTAGGAAATCAATAGAGGTAAAAACTGCACGTGTTTCGACGAAAACAGTGGATTAAAAGCCCGGTCAAACATGCGATGTCGAAACACCTGCAATTTTGCACTTCTTTTGACTTCCGAACATCGTCTGTTGTGGTGAATTTGTCAAAATGTGATGTTGTCACATGCAGCCGTTTTAACTAGAGCTGTCCTGGTACGCGGGGTGGTTCTTTTAAAATTATTAATTCAGGTTCTCTCATGCTCACAGATAACTGCAGACGTCTGATTCTAATCCCTTTCCCCATATTACACTTGTTTAGGGCCAGTCTTCTCTTGTTCTCTCTGCACGATGATAGAGTTGCTTTTAGCGACGCCTTCATACCCAGAAGATAGGACACGGCCACCCATTGAGCTTTGGGCATGGGCAGATCCACGATTTGTTCTTGGTTAGCGCCTGTTCTGCCGAGAAAAGGTGAACACAATTCATTTTCAAGAGACATAGATCCTCATGAGCCCCCGCAATTGCGGGGGCTCATGAGGATCTATGCCTCTTGCTGAAACCACATTGTGTCTATGTTTCTGTGATGGGTGAGGATCTTCGACGTTGAATTTACGATGATTTCAAAAACACAATTTGCCTCCACTAACAGTGAAGGGCACAACCTCCAAGTTGCACATGCATTTCGAGCGATCCTTTGGTGCAGCTTCAGCTTCAGGACGGGCACAATGCCAGCCGGCAAGAGTGGTGCTGATGATCACACAGACGGCTCTGTCTAATCTGTAGCCTACGGTGTCGTTGGCGGCGACAGTCATTGCTGTGCCATGTTCTCTGATAAAAGGTCTCCATTCGGGTTTGTCAGGTCTGTCATCCGGATGTGTAGTATAAGATGGTAGATGATAGGAAAAGGTACAAAATGTCATCTGGCAGTCTCTAAGACGCTCGCTCACGGGCACCATTTTGTATCTGTCCCACAGCACTTTGATCGTTAACAGCTAGGAATCTCTGACGTCGAATCTACGGCTGATTTCCAAAACACAACCTGCGTTCCGGCAGTGAGGAGGCTTATTTGAGGTCAGCTCTTATAACGAACCCTTCGCCTGTCGGTAGCGGTCTTTGTCGCGATGATTCCGGCAGGAATCATCGCGACAAAAACCGCTACCGACACTCAGAAGGTTAAGTTGTGGTGGTTCAACATATACATGGATCGTGTGGTGATCACATTCCTCCGACGTGGGGCACGGAGTCATCAGTCCGCCTGCCCTCGCAAGGCAAAAGACGGTAAATTTATCCATCGTTATAAAAAAAAACAAGATTTCCATTGTGGTACAGTGAAGCTCTTGACTTTCACCAAGACGGTTTTACTGTCTGTTGTTGTTACAGGGCAGAAGGGTTTGGTTTCTTCTTCTTCTTCTTCTTCTCGAACGCCGTCACACTTGGAGTTTGGCTCTCAAAATGAAATCTGTGGTCTTCTGTAGCGCCTCCACAGGCCCGTACAGTTTCTCTTGTAGAGTGGCGGACTTCGGCCATATCTCCTCCCTCAGCGGCTGGTGGTTCCCACAGTCCTGGAGGATGTGCTCTGCGGTCTGCTCTGCTTCTCCACAAGGGCACAGGGGAGATGGCACGAGGTGGAAGCGTCTGTGCAGGTGGAAATTGAGTCGGTTGTGCCCGGTCCTCAGACGAAAGATGGTCACCTGCTCTTGTCTGGACAGCTGATGGTAACTGTCTAGGGGCCGTTGTGGTGGTCTGTACACAAACTTAATGGTGGTCTTCATCTCTGTGAAGCTGACTCCATTTTCATCTTGTTCTTTCTCTGCGCCCACTTTTGCCATTCTGTCAGCTTCTTCATTGCCGTAGATGCCACAGTGTGAAGGGATCCACTGCAGCACCAGTCTGGTGCACTTGATGCTTTGCAGTGCCTCTTGTAGACGTGGCAGTTTGCTTGCTGTTGCTGCCTCAAGGACAGACATGGCATCAGTAAGGAAGACAATCTGGGCATCAGGGTCTGCAGTGCCACTAAGGGTGTTAGCTGCGCGGACTAGGGCTTCCACCTCAGCTCTGTAATTTGTGCAGTGAAGGCCTGTTGGTACTGCCTCTGCCTGCCATTTTCCGTTTGGGTACTGAATGTACACCCCAGCCCCTCCATCCTGAACTGCATCTGTGGCTGATCCATCGGTGTATGCCCGTATCCATGCTTCCTGGGGATACTTTTCTTCGAGCATGGCCAGTGTCAGGGCTTTCTTGCTCACAGTGCTGTGCTCATCTCTGGTGGTGATGTAGGGTACCGTGGAAGAGATGGTGATGTTTTCTGGCTTACTTTCCCAAGGTGGAAGGTCGCTAGCAGGATTTAGAGCCTCTACCTGCGCAGGCAGCTTTGCCTGGTGTTTTCTCTGCAGTGCTCTCGTCTCCTTCACAAAGCTTGATCTTTTCAGTCTCCCTGAGGTTGGTTGTTTCATCCTAGCGTTCATAGGATGGTCTTTGGAAGACTTGACCTTTGTGGACTGTATCAAGGCTTTGCAATCTCTTCTCATGCGCAGGGGTGGGATGCCCGTTGTCTCTTCCATCTTTTCAATTGGTGTGGATCTCATTGCGCCGGTGATGATACGCAGTGCCTGGTTCTGAACTCTGTCAATGGTCTGCTGGTGTGACTGGGCTGCCGTCAACCATGCATTAGATCCGTACTCAAGGTGTGGTCTCACTGTGCCTTGATATACATTTTTGAGGATCTTTTCATTGGCTCCCCATTGTGTTCCAGCCAGTTTTCTCATGATGTTCAGCTTTCTTCTAGCTTTCGCTTCTGCATTCCAAATGTGCGGCTTCCACGTCAGCCTCTTGTCAAGGGTGACTCCCAGGTATGTCTGTTGGTCTTCATACCGCAGCGGGGTGTTGCCCAGTGTTAGGTTGCCAGCCTTTGCCTTGTTGGAGAGAGAGAAGAGTGTGGCTGATGATTTTTCTGTGTTGATGGTCACACACCAGTTGTTGGTCCAGTCTGTCAGCCTGTCCAGGGCTAGCTGCATCCTGTATGTAGCAGTTGTTGCATACTCTTCTGTGCACCAGAGTACCAGGTCGTCTGCGTACAGGGCTGCGTGTACTCCTTTTGGTAGCTCTGACACAAGGTCGTTGATGAAAAGTATGAACAGTGTCGGTGACAGGACTCCCCCCTGTGGCACCCCCTGACGCAACAGCACTTTTTGGCCACAGTACCCATCCACTGTCACACGGGCTCTGCGATTGTGCAGGTATGACTTGGTCCACCGGTACATATTCCCTTGGATGCCACTGCGAAGGAGTTTCACAAGGAGACCATCCTTCCACACCTTGTCGAAAGCCTTCTGTAGGTCAATGAAGGCAGCTAATGTCACCTTCTGATCTTGAAAGGCATCTTCTATGACCTGTGCAAGGTGTGTTGTCTGGTCTTCTGTACTCTTGTAGCTTCTGAAGCCAGCTTGCTCTGGCACGATAATGCTCTCAGAGTCCAGGTACCACTGCAGGCGCTTGTTGATGATGCGCTCCATGGTCTTGCACACACAACTTGTCAGGCAGATGGGGCGATAACTCAGGGCTTTGGACTTATTTTTCCCTTTCTTCAAAATTGGGATCATCCTGGCTTCCTTCCAGCACTGGGATACCTGTCCTCCTCTCCAGCTGTGGTTAAAGATGTCCAGTAGCTTCATTAAGGCAGTGTTGCCAAGGTGTTGTAACATCTCATTTGAGATGCTGTCTAGACCTGGAGATTTTTTCTTCTTCAGCTGTTTGATGGCCATCTTCAGTTCTGGAAGGGTGATGTCCTTCTTCATTGCATCATGGATGTTCACATCTCTTGTTCTCTCTCTTGTTTGGTTTCTTCAATCTGGACCATTTCAGGTGGCACTGATACACAGCAACGTTGTGAGGATGCGTCAGCAAAGAACCGGAGAGGTTGGCGGGGGTGTTTGTTCACGTCATTAACCCGTTCAGTGCCGATAAAATCTGAACGCCACCCAACTGCAAGAGGTATAGATCCTCATGAGCCCTCTACGCCTCTTGCTTACATCACTTTCAATCCATTTTCCTTGGACATCTAGTGTTTGTGTTTTTTTGGTGTTGAAATAAAGACGATTGCAGAAACACAATCTAGCACTGAACGAGTTAATCAATACAAAGACAGCGGTAACTGTAAAAAAAAAGGGGGGCGCGGGAGGTTGGGGGTGGGTGGATGGGACGTGGTGGGGAGGGGGGGGGGTGTGGGTGGGTGGGACGTGGTGGGGTGGGGGGTGTGGGTGGGTGGGGGTGGGTGGGGGGGGATTAATGTGCTTTGCAATCCATAATACACGACAGAGATTCAGCGCCTTATCGTGACTTTTTATCTTGAGTTGAGCTGAACTATGCAAGTCTTTGGCAAATGCGTCAACAGCACTACCCACGGAGCTATTCAAGTCCTCGTGTAACAATCAGAACACACGACGATTCATCGTATTTATAACAATAAATAACAATAATAAATATAATAATCAAATATTTAATGAAAATTCTTCACGTCAGAGTCAGTTAATGTGCGGCCGTTTTATGCAGTCTTTAGTTGAGACGCGGGTAATATTCAGTTTAAAGCTTGACAGACACGAAAACATTAACACGGATTAGACTCTGGAGTTAGAACGTTGTCAAAGCAGCACAGCCGTTCAACAATGGAGTCAAAGAGCGTTTAACCCTTGGCTGTCTGTAGCGCTTTTCAGTCGTCGAGGTGAACCCTGCAGGAATCACCTCGACTAAAAGCGCTACCGCCAGCCGAAGGCATGTGAAGCAGAGGTGAGTTGGGGCAGGTGACTGGCCGTTTAAAAATAAACGTTTAACCTTCCAGAAGGAATTCTGCAACATGACAAGAAACAACTCACGTCGTCAGCCTGTCGCACAACACTGGCCACAATACAAAAAAACAACAAGAAAAAAAAAACCACACACACCAAAAACGTAATATGTATCTAAAGGGCAGCAACCCTTTTGCCAGCCTTTGCCACACAAGGCTTCAAGGTAGGCAACCACTGCCAGTGGTGCGTGACAGTTAAACGTGAGATTGTCTCCCGTCATAAACGGTTGTGCCCACGGATCTATTACCCCATTTCATCCTGACACACTTTTGCTTGAAAACAATTTGACTATGATAGCTCAAGGGTGGCGCCAGAATAGCTTGGCGCCTGAGCGCCAAGCTATTTTGGCATCACCCTTGAACTAAAATGGTTGATCTCTCCTGTAATTTGTAATGTAGCCATCATAGGACAATAAGCAATTAAAAAAAAAAATAGCCTCAGGATATAATGGGTTAAAGCTGAAGTACTCAGTACCCATAGATCCAGGGCTGAGTTACGCAAGACAGCATAAACTCTGCGAAAGCCACTAAGTAAGGAGCAAGCGGCGCAGTGGTTTACGCGGGTCTTACGCTCTCTGCCTTATGCTCTCTCGTTGTGAAGCACCTTGTGTAATGGTCTGTGCGTTGTCACACAACGCAGAGTCCGTGACCTCAGGTGAACCGGAGCAAATCAAGTCTCACTTGAAACGTGAAAGTCCTTTGATCAGTTCAAGCAAGACACACCCTCATCAACTCAAAGCCAAAGGAAGCAAGTTCATTTTTTTTGTGAAAAGCGAGATTTGCATTGTAATACAACAGACATCTTGCGTTTCACAATAATGCAATTGCAGTCATTTGCCTTCACAGATCTGAGGTGTTCGTCCAGCCCCTTCCGTTCACAAAAGGCATAGATTTTCATGACCTCCTGCGCCCTTAAGGGCGCAAGAGCTCATGAAAATCTATGCCTCTTGCTGGGAGAGGCTGGTCTGAGACTGAGAGGTCTGTGTCTGAGGTTAGTCTGTAACATGCTGACAGAACCACCATGTCCTCAACTGAGTTCGCCACCATTTGAATCTTTGTCTTTGAGTCGCATTTCGGACTAAAACGACGAGGACTGCAAGCACATAGATTCATGACATCATCAGCTCTGACGTCAAAAGAGTTAAAGTTATAACTGTGACCCCACAGTCATGACGTCATCAGCTGTGACGCCATACGGGCTGAAGTTATAACTGTAAGCCCACATATTCGTGATTCATGACATCATCAGCTTTGACGCCTTTCGGATTAAATAGCTGTAATCTCACCGATTCATGACGCGATCAGCTCAGATCGGCGTCATTGTCACCTTCAGACAGAAGGGCGTTGTTCGGGTTAAGTACTGAAACAAGTGTAAGCTCATAGAATCAAGACGACTCTCCTCTCACACTGAGGGACGTCAATCAGGTCAAGAGAAAACAAGTGTTAGCTCACAGAATCATGACACCGTCAGATGAGATAGTCGCCATTTGCACGCTCACACGGAAGGACGCCATTCAGGTTAGGCATGTAGCTCATACAAATGACGTTGTCCGCTAACCCATGACCTCCCGTCAGTCCATGCGTGTAGGTCATAGGTAGCTTCATGACGCCAGATAGGCTTCTTCGTCATCGTCGCATTCTAAGGAGCGTTGTTTGGGTGAAGTCATCAAGTGTAAGCACTTAGAACCACCACGTCGTCAACTGAGATCGGATCCATTTGCAAGAGGCATAGAGTTCCATGACTTCCTGCAGGGCGAAGGGGTTCATGGAAATCTCAGCATCGTGTCGGCAGAACTTGAATCGACTACATTTGCAAGAGGCATAGATCTTCATAAACTCCCTGCGGGACGCAGGGGTTCATGAAGATCTATGCCTCTTGCTGGCAGAGATTGGCAGATTGCATCTTCAGACAGAGGGGGCGTTTTTCGGGGGTAAGCTTTAAAGGCCCGTCACATCCCGTCCGTCAGTTGAGCTGCGATGGTCCGTCCACGGTGACCTCCAACCCCAGCTGCTGTTGCCTCTGGGGAAGTGCCCGCGTGATGACCTGCTTCAGCAGCTGTTCGTCCCTCTCCGTCAGCTGTCTGCGCACCACGGGCAGGCCTGAGGGTCTGCGATGAGCGAGGGAGGGGGACGGGGACAGTGACCCGCCTTCCCCCCGCTTGTGGTACGTGTCGAGTGTAGACAGCGTCTGATCGGTGAGCGAAGGTGGAACAGTTCGGGTGTGGCGGCGGGCGTGGCTTTTCCGGGCGGCGTCCTGGCAGCGGCAGAGCGCACGCGCAACCCAATCCACCGGCGGCAGTCGTCTGCAACACGGGCACAGCTGCAAGCAAATGTCGCTCTCTAAGGGGCAAGACTGTATTGGTGATATGGGCATGGTATTAACACAGTCTGTGTATTGGTGATATAGGCTTGATATTAACACAGTCTGTCCTTAACATGAGGCAGCCTCTTCGGGGCAAGACTGTATTGGTGATATGGGCATGATATTAACACAGTTTCTGTATTCGTTATACAGGCAGAATATTAACTCATTCGAGACGTGCTTCGGGGTGTTGGATCCCCACCTCGGCGTCGACCCAACCCCGGCCAGAGTGACATATACTGCTCATAAATAGTAAGGTATAATAACTATTCAGCTTGAATTACTAAAAGTCCTCAAAATCGGTATAATTACGGGTATATCAGCGATTAGTCATCCCACTGGCCTACAATTTCACAACATTGGTGTGACATATAGTACTCACAAAAGTAAAGGATGTATTACCTTTAGCTTGAATTATTACTGAAAATGTCCACAAAGTTTAAACATTAATCAGAACAAAAAGGTGACTGCAGTTTGCAGATCTATGGTGTTTTCCGACATTTTAGTTATTCAAGCTGAAATTATGACGTCCCTTACTTTTTGTGAGCACAATATGTCACACCAGTGTTGTGAAATTGTGGGCCAATGGGATGGATAATCACTGATATAAACGTTAGTATACCCATTCTGAGAACGTTTAGTAATTCAAGTTGAAAAGTTAATGTACCAAGGCTTACTATTTTTGAGCAGTATATGTCATTCTGGCCGAGGTTAGGTCGACACCGATGCTTGGACCCAACACGGGGCAAGACTTTTTTTTTTTGTTTTTGGTAATATAGACATAATATTAACTCATTTGAGACGAACGGCATCCGGATACGCGGCTTCAGCCGCGTATCCGGATACCGTTTGTCTCGAATGAGTTAACACAGTCTTCCCTTTTCGGGGCAAGATTACCTTCATAGAGGCCAGACGGTATTAGTGATATGGGCATGATAATTAACACAGCTTGTCCCTGTCATGACTCTGCCTCTTCGGAGTAAGACTTCTTTTTGGTGAGGTGATATTAACACAGTCTGTCCATAACATGAGGCATCCTCTTCGGGGCAAGACTGTATTGGTGATATAGGCATGGTATTAACACAGTCCGTCCATAACACGAGAGAGTCTCTTCATGGCAAGATTGTGTTGGTGACATTGACATGATATTAACACAGCCTGTCCTTAACATGAGGCAATCAAAACTTTCATGGTGACATAGACATGCTATTAACAATAGTCTGTCATTAAAACATGACGCAGCTAATAACCCTTTCACTGCTTCGTTTGCGGGGGGCTCATGAGGATCTATGCCTCTCACTGACACCACTTTATTTCTATGTCCCCGGGACGGCTGCGACTCTTTGTCTATGAATTAACAAATGTATCGTTACATTGTTGTGCATCTACTGTGGGGAAGTCAGGGTATTTACCCGACCTTCGTGTTTGTGTATGTATGTTTCTCCTGCCTGCTTCCTAAGTTCCGGAGAAAGACATGGGTTATATACGAGACCTGATGCATCCTTTTTGAGGATGTAGATGATCGTCTTGTTCTATACCTGCGTATTTCTCTGTGGGCTGGCGATTGGGTGCCTGATCGGCGGGGGCAGGGGATCTAACTGTTTGTCTGTCCAGCGCTGAGTAATTCCCCTTGGTGTGTGTACAATTCTGCCAGCGCTAGCCCTACCTATCTGTTTTGTGAGATGAATTAACAAAGACTTCAGAAACACAGTCTGCGTCGACTGGCCGCAGAGAACGGGCTAAGAGACTATCCCAGTGCTGAAAGGCCATCGGGCCGGCGTCGGTCCGGCGGCCTTCTGCGCATTAGGATGGTATTGGTAATATTCAGGTCAAGACTTTATAAACAAAATGGCAATAAAGGGCAAACGCCGCCTTCTAAGAGGCAAGCACGTCAAATAGTGCACTGGTAATGTATTGAAATTGTATAAAAGTACAAAATCATCAAAGACTCGGCCGTTGATGGCTGTTAACACGTTTGGCCTCAACATCGGGCAGATCCCGCTCTCTAAGGTCTCTAGTTGACCTTTCGAGCCTACAGCAGTGAGAGTTTAGGTCGTGCGTACTGTACCCTCTCCAAAACTAGCGAGTCACCAGGCGTCGAAAGCCTGCACGCGATGTAAATGAGACAGCGTCACAGTTTGCACCCGTACCTGAGGTTACGACAGATGCGGGTGGAGAAGATGCCGTAGATGATTGGGTTGGCGGCAGAGTTGAGGGGTGCGGCGCTCTGGATCAGGGTGGACAGCGGGTCGTTCTGTGGTATTGCGCCGTACAGCTCCAGAAGGTTGTACAGGAAATACGGACTCCAGCACAAAATGAACACTGAAACGACACGGGTGGGCAGTCAGAACAGGGCACACTGTACTGAGGCGGGTAGACGAAAGTGCACTATCAGAGGACATTTGTTTAACCCATTTAGCCCCGAGTCCCTTCACCAGGAGATGGATTGACCGTGATAATTCAAGGGTAGTGCCAGATTAGCTGGGTGCCTGAAGGCGCCAAGCCAATCTGGTGCTACCCTTGAATTACCATGGTCAAGCCATCTCCTGCAACTGGTACATAGTCATTAGGCAACATCTCCAAAATTATGAGAAATGGAACCTTGGGGCTACAAGGGTTAACAAGGGATGGTTTTGGTAAGTCGCCGCACAGCTTTCACAGGTCGGGCCGACGTCGGCCGCAGTTGGCCCGCGCACGGCCGTGCAGTACACACCCAGTACACGGCCGTGCAGTACACACCCAGTACACGGCCGTGCAGTACACACCCAGTACACGGCCGTGCAGTACACACCCAGTACACGGCCGTGCAGTACACACCCAGTACACGGCCGTGCAGTACACACCCAGTACACGGCCGTGCAGTACACACCCAGTACACGGCCGTGCAGTACACACCCAGTACACGGCCGTGCAGTACACACCCAGTACACGGCCGTGCAGTACACACCCAGTACACGGCCGTGCAGTACACACCCAGTACACGGCCGTGCAGTACACACCCAGTACACGGCCGTGCGCGGGCCAACTGTGGCCGACGTCGGATCCAATATTTGTTGCTGCGTGTTAGTGATGCCGTGCGGCGATTTAGCCAAAACGATCCTTTATTCACCCTGCCGTATGCTACAGTGACATCATGAAGACCGGTGTGACATATCAAACTAAACTCGGCCACAAGACCGGTGTGACATATCAAACTAAACTCGGGCACAAGATCGACCTGCGTTAGTTTGACATGCGGCGTCAGATCGACTCATCCGTGACATTTTTTTTTTTTGTAGGAGTAATACACCAAAAGGACGCCAGATCGACCTGGGCTCACTTTTGGCGTACGATCTTGCGTGAGTCACCTGTAGGTTGGCAATACGTCCAATGTAAACTGCCAGAACTGTCATGTTTACACCGGTCGTACCATGAATCGACAGACACTGCATGCATTGACGTCAACAAACCAGTGATAACAGTGGAAGGCACCTTGGCGGTACGCATCTCTGCCTGGGAAAAAGGATGATGGCCCACCCCGTATGGATGTTTAACCATTAGCAGTGATTGTAACTTAAACTAAAACTAATAAATGTCATCTTACTGACAAATCCTTTGTAATGATTTTAACCAATGTCAGTGAGTGTAGCATAAACTAACCAATGACAATGATGAGGGTCGTTTTGATGCTCCACACCAAGTAATGATTTGACAAATAGCAGTGACTGTAACATAAACTAACCAATGACAATGACAGTTTTTTCTTCATCACCCCCCCCCACCACCACCACCACCACCACCACCACCACCACCACCACCACCACCCCCACCCACCCACCCCCACACAAACGCACACAGAGTAGAGATTCGACCAGTAGAAGTGAGTGTAACATAAACTAACCAATGACAATGATTAAATGTTGTCTAGATGCCCCGCCCCCTGTAAAAGATTTAACCAATAGGAGTGACTATATAACTAGACTAACCAATGACAATGATGAGGGTCATCTTGATGGTCCGTATCTTGGCCTGCGGGATGATACCTCGCCCTGTGTCGTGTCGCTGTCCACCCAGTGAGTCCCACTGCCGGCCCCCAGATCCGTTAGAGCCTGCAGCAACGCAGCACAACACACAGTCAGTCGAGTCTGTAGAGGCAACGAGACTGTCGAACACTACCTCCTCAGCTTTATTACCAAGGTTAAATTATTTAGCTCCGACGCATTACAGCGGGAGATGGATCGACCATGCTAATCGAAGGGTAGTGCCTGATTAGCTTGGCGCCTTCAGGCGCCGAGCTAATCTGGCACTATCCTTCAATTATCATGGTCGACCCATTTTCTCGTACACAGTCGTTAGGTGACACCACCATAATTTGGGAAATGCGGCCCGTACGGTTAAATGGGTTAATAGAATAAACTCTTGAAAGTTCTTTCTCTTTTGAACTAAGCAATGCCCTGAGAAGGTAAAAGACAACGTTGAAAAGCCAGGTTTACATTGTAATATTACGAAAATCTCGCTTTTCACAAAAATGCACAAATAGACGTTGCAACACCATTCCATAAGCCATTAAGCTATTAGGTTCCGAAGAAAGAAAATAGAAAAACAACAACAAAACATCGACAAGTTATTCTCTGTTTGACGATAACAACGTCCACTCTAGGTAATGTTCCTATTGGCTGACGTGATTCAATAGCAGGGTGTAGCTTTGCTCATAGTCATACATAGCGCTTATTTGAAGCAGGCTATCAAAGCTCCAGCTTCCAACCCTGCAGCTGACTTTAAGCGTCCTGAAAACGCTGAATATGCGCGGCGCTTGAAACCACCGTAACACAGCATAAATGTTTAACTCGTTCAAGGCGCCCCGTATCAGTAGCTGCGCAAGTGTCGTATCGCGTTGCCGGCGGCGACGCGATACAATACTTTCGCAGCTATTGATGCGGGACGACTTGAATACGCACACATCACGTAGGTAAACCATTTTCACTGACGAGCGTTCTCTGTGCTTGTACTCGATGCCTGAACATTCTTTTACGCTGGTCTGTGGGATGATATCAGACTTTATAACCCAAAGATCGTTAGTCACAGACAATCGCCCAAATAGTGTTGACCAGTACTGCCGTTATCTCAGTGTCAAAACCGGATCCAATCAGTAGGTCCATTTTTAATAAAAGCGGGATTTTCATTGAATAACAACGAAAAGCTCGCTTTTCTCAAAAGTGGACATCCTAGCTTTGTCATAGACCAGTGCAAAAGGCACTGGCATATGACAAAGCCTTCAGTTTGGCCTTTTGCGCATTGGGATAGGCGGCAGAGTTACTGTCTGTCCAAGGGGAATGAACTCACTCTGCCCGCCGTTGAGTACGGCCTGCTCCGGGTCTGGGTTCCTGGAGGAGGAGTTGCGTCCCTTGGCCCAGATGACGAGGATGATGGCGATGTAACATGAGGCGATAATCAGTGCTGGCAAGATGAAGGTAATGACCGCCACCAGCGTCATGAACAACTGTAACAACAACGACTATAGGGATGATGATCTGTCGACGGTTATGATGGTGAACAAGATGAAGAAGATGATAAAGACTATGGTGATGATGATAATAATAATAATAATAATAATAATAATAATAATAATAATAACATCCATTACCTGTATTAACTCATTCAGCCAAGACACACCACAGCAAGACATGGATCGAGCATGATAGTTCAAGGGTGGCGCCAGATTAGCTTGGCGCCCATAGGCGCCAACCTATTCTGGCACTACCCTTGAACTATCATACTCGATCTGCCTCTAGAATTGTAATCAGAGGGCGACTTCGAAATTTGTGGATTTCGTTCCTAGGGTAGAATGTGTTAATATTACGATGATGATGACCACGACGACGATGATAGTGGTGGTGATGATGATTATTATTTCTCCTAGACTGCTATACAACGTCAAAGACTCCAATAAAAATCCAGAAAGTTGCTAAAATCTTTTGACTCTGTAATACGTCAGCAGGCGGAAATAGATGATTTTTTTTGTCTTACTGTCTGCTGACATTTTGTTGCCTGTGGCATTTTGTTATACTGTATGTTTGTGTGTGTGTGTGTGTGTGTGTGTGTGTGTGTGTGTGTGTGTGTGTGTGTGTGTGTGTGTGTGTGTGTGTGTGTGTGTGTTTCCCCTTACTTATGGAATATAAAGGACAACCTGCCATCTTAAACTGTCCCTGTGGGACAAAATGACAGGCACTTTCGAGGTGCTTTTCGGAATACGTACACTTTAATGTCGATAATAATGACGCTTTACATAATGACGCTTTACATAATGACGCTTTACAGACGACGGAAGGAAGAGTACACGACACAACTTGGCTTGGGGTCATGGTTGCATCATCTCTCTCTCTCTCTCTCTCTCTCTCTCTCTCTCTCTCTCTCTCTCTCTCTCTCTCTCTCTCTCTCTCTCTCCTACTCCAATAGTTGGCCCCTCTACTCCCAATCTCTTCAAGACATTCCTTCAATTGTACCTTGAGTCGCGCAAGCTAATTACCATCACCCTCTACCATACAACAGGTACCGTGCTTGTACAGGGGATCGCTTGTCGGCAGTGGGTGGACGAAGAGTTTGACAAAATGAAAAGAATAGTCGCCATTATGTCTGATGAAGATATTGCTTCATCCATTGAACCCGCCTTGACCTCCCAGTCATCCCTCCTACCTATTATCCCCCCATCTCAAGATGTACCCCACCCAGCTGAAAACCCTGAGGCCTACAACATCTGTGAGTCTAAACAAACTGGCCCCTCCTACAGCCCTCCCCTCCCTTGCGATCCATCCCGCAATGGCCAGCGCCAACTGAAGAGACCCCCCTCGACTGACACCGTCACGTCAAACGTCACTATTCCCATCACGGCGGTGGATTCAACGGATGAACGACGCGTGTCGAGTGAGGGCAGCGAAGAGCGACCCATCCCTCCGGGCACTGATATCATCAGTGTGCAACCAGCCTCCGGGTTGACCCCGCCCACTGACCACTCAACTGTTGACTGTGAAAATAATCACCCACAGCTCCGCCCACCAACGGGTACACCCGTGGCTATTGAAATCACCGATATCCCGGATAAGGTCAACGCAGCCCCTTTAACACCATGCGCCCTGGTTCCTCGGACTGAGAGTACGGCACTGAGACTCATCATCGCCCTGCAACATCAACTGGCCGAGTCCACAGCCGCCATCACCACTCTCCAGTCAGAGCTGCGTCAGTGCCGTGCCGAGCTGCAGGGTGTTAGGAAGGAGTGTGCTGACCTCAGACAAGGGCACGACAACTTGGCATCCCTTGTTCTCGACAGCGAGGTAAAGACCAAAAAGGAAATCAAGGCTACTGATACAGGGCTGCGAGAGTTGATGAACACAACTACAGCAGGGATGAAAAACGACCACGCTATACTCGCCAAAAAGATGAGCAACCTCGTTTCCTCCAAAGACTATCATGCAGGAAAGCTAGACGAAATCATCAAACGCCTTGACACTTTCGTTAGCCAGTCCATTGCGATAAAATGAAAAAAAAACCTCAAGCTCGACAGGGGTTGGGCCAGGATGAAAATCAGTCTGCCGTCCTCCAGCCCCAAAATACCGACGTGATAAATGGACAGCAAACTTACAAGCAGCAGGACAGCATTATGACACCACTAGACAGACTCCGCAGAATGAAAATCCGCCCTGAGGTAAACACTCTTCTCATTGGAGATTCTGTCACCAAATTCACCGATGAGAAGAGGATGACGACTGCTGACTATATGGTGCAGAATCTGTCAGTGTCAGGCATCAGGGTGGATCACCTGGGTCAGTGGCTTAGTGCACAACCCCTAAACGGTAATATACGGACTTGTCACCATCCACGTCGGCATCAACAGCTGCTGGGATGGGGCTGTCAACCAACAGACCTGGCTCAAACTTTGTGGCCTCAGTGCTGTCAGCAAAGTTCCCCAAAGCCAGACTACAGATGTCTTCCCTCCTCCCGACACGTGGCAGCAATCATCCCGTACACCGACCTGCACACGACTCAAACAAAGCCCTCAAAACTGTGTGCAAACAGGCAAAGGTCACTTTTATCGACCACACATCAACTTTCCTGTCAAACAGAGGTGCACCCAAGCAGGTCATGTATTATGATAAGCTGCACCCCAGCGACCACGGTGTTAGTGCACTGGCCCGGAACATAAGACGCGCTGACCTGCCGCCGACGCCCCCGGGTGAGGACAGACGGGCCGCACAGCCGAGCAGTGGCCGCTCATCCGATCCGCGTCCTCTCCCCGGGTCACAGTACACTGGTGAGGACAAGCGTATTACGCAACACCACCAGCAACCCGGGCCTGCCCGCGCCGCTCTTGAGCCAGCCCCTGGTCAGGCCGCTGATAGGCGCGAGTCTTCTGCGACCAACAGCAGTGGCCTGGAGGCTTCTCGCAGGTCTCGAGCACACACCACCACCCCTCTGTGTCAGGAACAGACGCATAGTCGGCCGCTACAACTGTCCGCTGCTACGGAGTACCCTCCCTTACCATCTACTATGACAGCGAGCCATCTTTCAGCGCCTAATACCAGGGGATGGGAGAAGAGGGGATTAGCCCTCACTGCCTCCCCTCTTGATTCACATCAAGTTCAGGCGCTGTGTTAGCATTGCACAAGCCATATTGCAATTCTACTCACAGCAGTAACCCCCACCCCACCCCATTACCCTCCACCTCGCCGCACGCCCCCCCCCTCCGCCCTCCCCCCCCCCTTTTCGCCCCTCTCCCCCTCCCCCGGTGTAATTAGGGAAGTTAGGGATGTTTGTTTGTTGTAGCGCAGACTGCATTATTTTGTTGGTTCACGTTGTAGGACACTGCAAGCTGAACGTGGACACTCGTGTGTATTGAAACAGTGTTCGTGACTGCTCGGGTGGACAGAGTTTCTGCGTCATTTGAATTTTCTTTTCTTTTAGGTTGTGTGCTATTTTTCTCATTTGCATTCTCTATCAGGAAATAATAAAATTATGTAGTAAAACTGTTGCCGCTAGGATTTCACGTGAAAGAAAAACAGAAGATAGTGGTAGAAAACCCTTTAAAATAGTAACAGATAACGACGTTTCGGATCAAAGATCCTTCCTCAGGTGACATGGAAACAAACGTAGTAAGGCTAACCTTAAGCGGATTAATTCTCTATACAATCGCGCAGTTAAACTGATCCTCCCAATCCCCTCTCTAACTTTAAAGGAAAAGCTTCAGGCAACAGGGCTCCTTCCTTTACATCAACACCTTACGTTTAATAAGTGCATACTTATGCACAAAGCACTGAACGGGAAAGCCCCCCTCTACCTCGCTAACCTTTTCCCTGAGAGCGAAAGGGTTTACAGCACTTTGAGGAACAGTCTCGTCATTGAACGGCCCCGAATTGACTTGTTTAAATCCAGCCTTTCTTACGCGGGTGCCTATTTATGGAACTCACTTCCTCCACATATACAGCAAACGAGACATCTTCCATTGTTTAGGACGAACGCTTTTAAATACATCTCTGAGCAAACTTGAATGAAACGTAGATAATATGTCCAAAAGAGTCATGTCAATGATTTCCTGTGGTCCTCCGTTTTGCACTTGTTAGCTTTTACATAATATCTCTCTTTATCGTGGTGTTTTGGCTGCGCACTAAATTCCTACACATGAGTAGCTTTATCATAAGTGTGCAGTCGCTTTCTATAAACACACTTTACATCGACCCCCCCCCCCCCCCCCAAAGACCCTGTCATTTTGCTGTGTGTGTGTGTAATCTTCAGCAACTTTGTAACTTGTATCGGAATGTAACACAAGTGACCTGTGGGTGTAGCCGCTTGTTTTGTGCTGTTAACATATTGTTGCTTTTAATGTTGTAGTTTAGCAAGGACAAACATGAAAAGAGGCCTGTGCGCCTATTGTTTCCATCCTTGAGAAATAAAGTATCATTCATTCATTCATTCATTCATTCATTCATTCATTCATTCATTCATTCATTCATTCATTCATTCATTCATTCATTCATTCATTCTCTCTCTCTTTCGATTACCTGATGAGCCAAACATAACAACACTGGGCATTTAAACAAACCCTGATGGTTAATGCTTTCATGTAATATATGCATTTATTTATATTGTTTGTATGTGTGTGTGTGTGTGTGTGTGTGTGTGTGTGTGTGTGTGTGTGTGTGTGTATGGTATAAGATGAATGTTGAGTGTTATTATTATTTTGTGTAAATTTTAAAAAATTTTTTTTATTGTTGCATGAAATAATATGTGTAAATATAATTCTTTATTATTATTATTATTATTATTATTATTATTATTATTATATTATTATTATTATTATTATTATTATTATTATTATTATTATTATCTTTTAATCTATTTTATGTTGTACATGTTAGCAACGGCAAGTTTGTAAAATGACGATTTGTTTCTGTCAAAACTTTTTACCGTTGATAAATAAAGTTTCATCATCATCTCTATCTCTCTCTCTGTATATAATTATATATATATATATATATTTTTAATTTCTTTTTTTTCCCTCTGAGTGGTGGTGGTGGGGGGTAGGGGGGAGGGGGGAGGGGGATGGGTCTTTTTACTTGCATATGTTTTATCTTTTGATGTATCGTCTGATGTATTTTTATAGTGTGTAGAGTAGCAGGACAGTTTGGAAGATAGGCATTGCTATGCCTAAAACTTTTTATCCTGAATAAAAACGTTTCATCATCATCTCTCTCTCTCTCTCTCTCTCTCTCTCTCTCTCTCTCTCTCTCTCTCTCTCTCTCTCTCCTCTCTCTCTCTCTCTCTCTCTCTCTCTCTCTCTCTCTCTCTCTCTCTCTCTCTCTCTCTCTCATAGGTCTAGTAGAGCACCAGGGAACAATCTTGTAGTGTTCATGCCACGCCTAGATATTTGTAAGACATCCTTGTATTATTCAGGAGCTAAGTTTTGGAACACGATTCCCGCAGAATTAGAGCAGCCTCTTCAGTCAAAACGTTCAGGACACAACTGCTGAAATATCTTAGAAGTAGATAAAATAATATTTCAGCTACATGTTACACGTGTGTCATGTCTTGCGGATGCGTATTGGTATAGGAGTCTGCGGGTGGAACCCTTGCGTTCATGTGTGCGTCGCATTTTTGCTTTTGATTAGAATTATTATTTCATTTTCATTCATGTACATATTAACTTTTTACTCTGATGGCGGTCAGGATTCAGGATCAGGATTTTATTTAACGTCTTTTCACACATTGGTGATATCACACACACACACACACACACACACACACACACACACACACACACACACACACACACACACACACACACACACACCACACACACACACACACACACACACACACACACACACACACACACACACACACAAATCAACAACCAAACACACAACTTGTGAATATCAAAGAATAGCAATAATTAGCATAAAACCACACACACAAATTACTTATTATAATAGTTTACCCACCGGATTATGAATTATGTTAGTAACTATTGGAATTGCAATATTGTAAGATGTCATACGTAATTATGGTCTGCTAATTTTTCAATTGTTATGTTGTTTTTTTTGTCAACAGATTCATTGTAATAGGACACTCACAGAATATATGTTTAACAGAGATGGTGCTTAAGCACTCGCATTTGATGTCTTTAGAGAATGTTTTTTCCAAGAATTTAGTCTTAACTTGTATATCAACGAAGCTGTTTTTCTTGAACACGGTGGAACATGATAAGTATATATCATATCATCTTTGTGAAAAAAGCTGTTTAGCACAGAGTACAATTCATGTAGAGATAATTGCATATTATTACAAATTGCTGAAGTTTTCTCTATTTATAGCTCCTTTTTTTGCTTGTCTGTCACACATTTCATTCCAATAAATTCCGCAGTGTGAGGGTATTAAAAGAAAATCGATCCCTATTCCTTTGGGCATAATACAGCTCATAATATGTTTTATTTCATATACTAAGTCTTTTCTAGTGTTATAATCCAAGCTTTTTAGACTATATAAAACAGATTTAGAATCGACACAAATCAAAATGTTAAATATATCATAAGGTACAATTTGAATAAAATTTAGTGCCATGAGAATTGCATACAGTTCAGATGTAAATATAGAAAATCCTTTACGAGATAAGTAGATTTCTTCACTTTGAGATCTGGAATAACAAAGCCTGCACCACAGTCTGAAGAATCTAAGACAGACCCATCTGTGAAAATTTTCAATTAATGTTTAAAATATGTTTTCTGTAATTTTTCTTACACTAAATTTGCTGAAACGTTCACAACCTCATCTTTCTTCAAATCTGTGTAATCTATATCGAAAGTAGCATTAATATGTTCCCACAGAGGTATAGTAAGTGTTAGTGGTAAAACGGGAATAGACTTGATATCTATATTGCAGTGTTCTATAGCACCTTTGACATAATTACGTATACTGAGATAAAAGATACGGGATTGTTTGCGCTCTCTTCGGGAAATCCACATCTGCGTCTAAAAATATGTCTTCTCGTACTAAATATTTCTCGAATGTTTGTTTGTGTGTGTGTGTGTGTGTGTGTGTGTGTGTGTGTGTGTGTGTGTGTGTGTGTGTGTGTGTGTTCATTCCTGTACATATTAACTTTTGCTCCGATGTGTGTGTGTGTGTGTGTGTGTGTGTGTGTGTGTGTGTGTGTGTGTGTGTGTGTGTGTGTGTGTGTGTGTGTGTGCGCGCGTGTGTGAAGGTGTATGCGTGAGCAAGGACACGATTGAAAACAGGTCTATGGCCTAATCATTTATCCTTGGAAAATAAAGTTTCATTTCATTTCATTTCACTCTCTCTCCCTCTGTCGGATGAAATAGTTGGCGCAATTGCTATCTACTTTATCAGTTTTATCTTTGTTAATTCATCTTAGAATTAATTAACACGTGTGCATTCAACGTCAAAAAGCTCCCAGCCATACAACGAACATGGATACAAAGCGGTATCAGCAAGAGGCATAGATCCTCATAAGCCCCCGCAACCGCGGGGCCTCATGAGGATCTATGCCTGTCTGTGATGTTAGACTTGTCTTTCTGCTTTCTGTCTGTCTCTGTCTCTCTGTCTCTCTGTCTCTCTCTCTCGTGAAGCAGAAAATAATCAGTGTAATGGCACCGGGACATGAGATTTTTTCCCGATGCTGCATTGGCCTAGTCCTGGTATTCAGTTAGTACTACATACAAACTCAGAGACTAAAATTCCCTTTCGATGACCCGCAGTCTCTGTAGGAGGAATAACCTACACGACCTCCACCTCCGCAAAGACAGGCAAGCACTACACGTCTTGATGACAAACATCCTTATTTACGCATGTGTTCTTATACTGTGGAGGTCGTGCGGGGTTCGATCAAGGCATATGTAAGGAGCACCATCCTTCTGTGTCCTGACTAACAATGGTACATTGTAGCGGCCCTCTGCCGTAGACAAGAGCTTAGCGACAAGGCCAGACACACGCCTGCGTTAAGTGATGTCTAGCTGGAAGAGGCATAGATCCTCAAGTGCCGGCCGCTGCAGCTAGAGGGGGCTCATGAGGATCCACGCCTCTTCCTCAACTATCTACATCCGTCCTAAACTTCCCCCTAATACAGATTGGATGCGCAGTGTTCAACAGAACAAGGCTGACGTCCGGAATCGATGCCGAGCGAGCAAAAGACATCGGGCTGACGTCGGCCGCAGTGGGCCTCGCGCACGGCCGTGCGCGGGCCCACTGCGGCCGATGTCAGCCCGATGACTTTTGCACACTGGGTGGCTTTGGCGACCAGTGTTCCTGGTTCTTCACCTACACTACCATTCACGTCGGGAATGACAAACAGACGTTTGAGTGTTGGCTTCTTTCTGTAACAATTTTCTTTTGCTGCTGTGATTGATGGTTGTGAAATTAGCTTTAACCCCTCGACGGCTGTTGACGATACCCCTCGTCGGAAAAGACGCGTAACTACGTCAGTATCTAACTACGTCACTATCTAAATACGTAACTGCGCGTCTTTTACGAAGAACGGCATCGGGTTACGAGGGACATTCACCAGCAACAAAACAGAAATAATGATAGAATAACTCTTACGTGGCCACCCTGAGTGCTTTTTTCTTATCAAACTGTTATTGAAAAGGCATCACTAACAACTGACGAAACAATAAAAGAAAACACCTCCACCCTCTCCCCCACCACACCACCACCACAAAAAGTAAAATAAATAAATACATAAATAAATAAATAAATACATTTTTAAAACAAAGATAAAGCACGGCGAGTGCTTTTTTTTTTTTTTTTTTTTTTTTTTTTTTTTTTTATACATTTGCAGGGCTAAGGTACGATAAAATCCTGGAACCTTGCTGAGTCAGTTACAAAGATCTTGCGCTTCTTTTGATGTTCGAAAGGAAATTGTCTGGACGTGTTTGTTAAAAAAGTCTCGATTTTTTTTTTTAAATCTGAGAAAATGTTATTTTTGAGTTATTTTTTCCCCTGGTTTGCTTGTCTGTCTGGATTATAGTCTGCCTTTTTTGGTGTAGGTGAGACGAGTGC
>BTPG01000008.1:79464991-79604991 GCA_036245525.1 Semisulcospira habei | reverse complement strand
GTATCGGTCCAGGCTCAGAGACACGAGGATGTACGTGGACACGTAGGTCACCGTCACCTGTAGACACGCGCACACACAGTTTAGACGTTTAATTCAACGCGAAGGAAATTCATCCGCCCAAGGAACACAGATAGAAAGCATGGCCAGCAAGATGCATATAACTTCATGAGCCCACGCAGGTGTGTGGGCTTATGAGGTTTTATGCCCCTTGCCGTCGGGTGCTGTTTCTATTATATCTGGGAAGTAAATGATTTAATCCTTTGCAGGGGCGGATCTATTACCTCGAGGGTGGGTGGGTGTGTGTGTGGGGGGGGGTGGGGGGGGTTCCAACTTTTTGTTTGGGACCTTCAACCTATACAAAAGGCCTCCCCCTGACGTTAGACCTTGCTTCCAGGGGCCAGCATTTTAAAGAATTTTGGGTGGGGGTGGGGGAGGAGTTTCCGAAACCCCTGTAACCCCCCCCTCCCCCCCAGATCCGCCCCTGCCTTGGTTGTTACTGACGATACCGTTCGGCGGAAAAGACGCGTAGTTACGTAGTTAGCTAGTGACGTAGTTACGTAATTAGCTACTGACGTAGTTACGTTGTTAGCTAGTGACGTAGTTACGCGTCTCTTCCGCCGAACGGTATTGTCAGTAGCAGTCAAGGGGTTAAAGAGAGAGAGAGAGAGAGAGAGAGAGAGAGAGAGGGGAGCGGGGGGGGGGGGGGGCAGTGATGGTCATGCACGAGCAATTGACCGTTAATCTTTGTGGAGCAGTCTTTAGTAGAGTTTTAAAGACGGTATTGTCATTCCCTCTTTGTGACAAGGAAGTCTGCCAGCGCGACCTGAAGGCGCCGGAAATGGACACCGAGACGTGGGAACAGCTTGCCGAGGACACATGCCAGTAGACGGATACAGTCAACGGCAGCCTCGAGGCCAGTGAGGAGGACATGCTCCAAAAGAACGCGGCAGACAAACGTACAGCAAAACAAACGGTGAAAAGAAACTCAAAATGATCCCGGAAGAGTGTAGACACAAGGGACGCCGCTGTGACAGGGACGGCTTTTCCAGTGTGGGTCTGTACAACAGGCGCTGTTCAAATAGCTGACAACATCTACGCAAACGTGACATGCCCAAGGGTAACGCTCTACATAGACCCACGGATGCATTAACCCTTTCGCTGTCGGTAGCGGTTTTCGTCGCGATGATTCCTATCAGAATCATCGCGACGAAAACCGCTGCCGACAGCCGAAGGGTTAAGCCCAGCGACTTGTTGTCCCGATATAATTGGGGCTAAACCAACAGATGCCTACAATTACTGCTCCTTCTAATACGAGGAAAGGCAGTTGAGTGGGGTTTTCAGCACGCGAGGTTTAACCACTTAAAAACGAATCACCGTTGACATCTTGACATTTACATATGCAAACTTTAGCAGCAAGCGTTCTTCTGAAGGTTTCTTTTGCTCCCCAGGGACAACATCAGCAGAAGAAAAGTACATCATTTGACCAAATTCATGGATACACGTACTTTTTTTCAGGCAAGCAATCACAGTACACTGAAATTGTGACTGGGTGTCAAGAAACGAAGTCTGACTACGTCATGGCCAGCTGGCGATGGCGTACTCTGATTGTCAAAAAATTCCCTTGCCGGATGCCGTCATGGCCAGCTGGCGATGGCGTACTCTGATTGTCAAAAAATTCCCTTGCCGGATGCCGTCAAAATAAAACTGAAATGCCGCCTCCGTCAAATTTAAACGTCACTTGGTTGCGTCCCATGACGCCGGAGTGTTTTTATTTTAACGGGAAGTCACTCGTCTTCAGTCTTTCCTTTTTTGGCGCAATGAGGGTTTGTGAAAGACAGAGAGAAGGCCACTTAGCCAACACTGTCTCCGTCCTAAATTGAACGATGACATTAACAAAAGGCATAAATCCTCTTGAGCCCCCGCATTCGCGGGGGCTCATGAGGATTTATGTCTCTTGCAGATGGATCGTGTCCCTTGATATGAGTCAAGGACCTTGGTAGGTGCCAAGCAATTAGACTAACCTCCGAATAAGCGCTCGGGGGAACAGCTCTGTCCATCAACCCCATTGGTCATGTGTGTGTTTTTTTTAGTGGCTATTGTTTCGACATAATTATTAGCCGTTCCCATATCGGAGCACGACGAACAACACCCAGTTTCAAATAGACACAGATCATCATTTTCGAAACCATTACATAATTATTGCCGAACAAACCAGCATCACTGTGGCACGCAGGACATAAACATCTTTTGCTGACCGTTTAGCAACATCGTGGTGGCCTTGATCTTAGGTCTTCCCTCTGTTGACCGCGTAGCACCATCGTGGTGGCGCATCAGCATGATCAAAATCTGTTTAACTTGTGATTGTGAATGGTTTGGTTTTGTTATGTGTGTTTTAGTTGTATGTGTGTGCGTAGATTAAACTTTTTTAAAGGTAGTAACGCGCTTAGAGCCCACTGCTCCTGGGGATTCAGCGCGATATAAATGCTCTTTATTATTATTATTATTATCATGATTATGAACCCTTGCAGGTATGGGAGCATGTGCATCTATATCACTTGGTGGCCTCGTAGTTTATGATGTCCCGCGTGCCACAGTGATGCTGGTTTGTTCGGCAATAATTATGTAATGGTTTCGAAAACTGGTTTCATCCCTACGTCACAAGACCAATCTGTTTAGCACAAACCGCGCCATGTGACAGGGATACAAAAACCCTTGTCGCAACTAATGGCCGACTTTTTGTAGCCCTCTTTCTGACGCGTCTTGGATGCCAGTTTTGTTCTATAAAAGATCACCAAAACGTTTTATAGTACAAAGTTACTTAGTGTTGTTCGAAACAACAGGCACAGTACTGGAGACGGCAACGTCATGAAAGATTTTAAATTACGTCATAAGTCTGTTATGTATAAATGTTACGTCGTGGTCAACTCCTATAAAATCTTCGTTCGCGAAGTCAAGCCAAGAGAGAGATAAATGTGTATTCCTCTTTCGTCAGTCATGTCTGGCGTGATCCAGGTCGGAAGATTTCTTCTTGATTTCTTTCACGAAAATTGTGGAGGAATGAAAACAAATACGTTATTGGTAGCAGGGGCTTGCTGCACGGCCTGAGGGGTACAATGGTTCCTTTCACCTCCCTCAGGCCTACAAGGGTCCGTGTAGCAAACTCCTGCTACCAATAACTTATTACATCTAGCTGCTGACGATGAAGAGGTTAATCCCTTGACTACTCCTGACGATACCGCTCGACTACAAAAATAACCACCGGCGTGTCTTTTCAGGCGAATGGTATCGACAGTGACTGACAAGGGGTTACAGTGATCGAATGTGTCTGCACTGAACTGTTGTCGTCAGATTTGTTTCACATTCACCCTTAGGTTGTGGCTTCCAGCGAAAATCAATATATAAACGTGAGTGGAATTAACTAACCCAGGGACGATTACTGAGTGAGTTGTTCAACCTTGTTACAGGCTTAAGTCCCTTTCCTGCAAGGATCTATTGTTTAACCTTTTCCATCCAAGGAAGATTCAACGTCTCACTACTTAGTCTCTTTAGGAAAAATAAAAATTATTAACCCCTTGACTGCAACTGACGATGCCGCTCTCGCAAAGACGCTTAGATGTAGGTCTTTTCCATCCAGCGGTATCGTCAGTAACATCCAAGTGGTGACCCTATAGGTGTATTAGTAGCTCAGCTACTAACACATCTACAGGGTCACCTTTTCATTAAAAAAATGCTGAGTGCTCTCTAGTCCTCACCAGCTGGATCCGCCTCTAAGATGAAGGGGATACTTCTCGTCTTTACGAGGGCAAAAATATACGAGGTTTATGACTATTAACAAGTCTTGCTCATTTTCATCTGTTTCTTTTTTTAAACAAAAATAATGCGTCCTTAAAAAATTAACCATTTGGGTCCTGGAATTAGCGTGCATTATTACGACCATTCAATAATACGACCACTTTGGGGGCCATCAGCTTGTTACTCGATGCTGCGTATGTGATGGCGAAGCTCTGCGGATGTTTATTATCAGACAGAGAATGAAAAACAGCGCTGATCCGCTTAACTCATTCAGCCCGACGGCCGTATTTCCCAAATTTTGGAGGTGTCATCTAATGACTATGCACCAGTTGCAGGAGATGGATCGACCATGATAATTCGAGGACAGTGCCAGATTAGCTTGGCGTCGACAGGCGCCAAGGTAATCTGGCACTACCCTTGAATTATCATGGTCGACCCATCTCCTGCTGTAGTGAGTCAGGGCTGAATGGGTTAAGGCCATTCAATAATAAGACCACTTTGGGGGCCATCAGCTTGTTGCTCGATACTGCGTACGTGATGGTCAAGCTCTGCGGGTGCTTATTATCAGACAAAATGAAAAACAGCGCTGATCCGCTTAATGCTGCTTTCAAATTAAGAAGTAATGAATGAATGAAAGAGAGTGGAATCTGATTGACGCTACATACCAAATAGCTCTATATGCCGATTAACTCATTCTACCCCAGACACACCACAGCAAGATAAGGATCGACCATGATGGTCCAAGGGTGATGCCAGAATAGCTTGGCGCCTATGGGCGCCAAGCTATTCTGGCATCATCCTTGAACTATCATGGTCGTTCTGTGTCCTGCACTGCAATGCAGTCTTCAGAGGACAACGTCCAAATTTCGGGATTTCGGTGTTGGGGTAGAATGAGTTAAGGGATTTTCGCCACTTAACCCCATCCCTGCCGCTGTACGTACACTGCTGTTTATGAAATCGTAGGCCCTATGCTCAACGATCAAAGGCCAAAACCGTCCAAGATGCATGGATACAAATTGGTGCCAGTAAGAGGCATAGATCCTCATGAGCCCCCGCAGTCGCCGGGGTCATGAGGATCTATGCCTCTTGCAGCTGGATCGAGTTCACTTTTCTCGACAGTGAAGAGGTTAAATAGTCAGGTGATCTTCTTGCGTCGACTGTAAAAGCTGTCGGTAGCGGTTTTTGTCGCGATCATTCCTGCAGGAATAACAACACCATGACATCCTGCAGGAATAACAACATCTTGACATTCTGCAGGAATAACAACACCTGACATCCTGCAGGAATAACAACACCCTGACATCATGCAGGAATAACAACACCCTGACATCCTGCAGGAATAACAACATCTTGACATTCTGCAGGAATAACAACACCCTGACATCATACAGGAATAACAACACCCAGACATCCTGCAGGAATAACAACACCCTGACATCCTGCAGGAATAACAACACCATGACATCCTGCAGGAATAACAACATCTTGACATTCTGCAGGAATAACAACACCTGACATCCTGCAGGAATAACAACACCCTGACATCATGCAGGAATAACAACACCCTGACATCCTGCAGGAATAACAACACCCTGACATCATGCAGGAATAACAACACCCTGACATCCTGCAGGAATAACAACATCTTGACATTCTGCAGGAATAACAACACCCTGACATCCTGCAGGAATAACAACACCAAGACATCCTGCTGGAATAACAACATCCTGACATTCTGCAGGAATAACAACATCCTGACATCCTGCAGGAATCATCGCGACAAAAACCGCTCCCGACAGCCAAAGGGTTAAGAGCTTAACACATTCGAGACGTGTCGCATCCGGCCGGATACGCGTCAAAAAAGCATTATGACACATCACAGGTACGCCATAATATCCTCTCTCTCTTGGCTTGACTTCGCGAACGAAGATTTTATAGGAATTTCCCACGACGTCTGCAGGCTTGTTCGTGGCTGCGGAGGCCAATCCGAGACAGGCAGGTTTGACCGCAGTGGCTGCAGGGGAAGGTATGGCCAGGGTTCTGAGCTGCGGCATCTCTGTTTTTTCTCCTGAGCCGCTTGTCCTTAAGGCTAGCTCTGTGAGAGTCCTCAAAGGAGACAGCTGCCTTGTAAATGGTGGAGCGCCAGGTGTCACGGTCCGCAGCAAGCGAAGACCACTGGTGGTGGTCGATTTGGCAGGCACTAAGTGACTTCTTGAGACAGTCTTTGTATCTCTTCTTTGGTGCCCCTCTGTCACGGTGTCCAGTAGCAAGCTCGCCGAACAGGGTGATCTTTGGTAGGCGATGATCCTCCATCCTGGAGACATGCCCCGCCCAGCGGAGCTGTGTCCGCAGCAGCAAAGCCTCGATGCTCACAGTTTCAGCCTGTTCAAGGACCTCGACGTTGGTGACATAGTCACTCCAGTGAATGCCCAGGATGGTACGCAGGCAGCGCTGGTGGAAGCGTTCGAGGAGTCGTAGTTGGCTGCGGTAGAGGGCCCAGGACTCGGAACCATACAGCAGGGTGGTGAGGACCACAGCTCTGTACACGCTGATCTTGGTGCCTGTTTTCAGCTGTTGATTGTGCCACACCCGCTTGAAAAGTCGCCCGAAAGCGCTGTTCGCTTTTGCCAGCCTGCTGTCAAGCTCCTTGTCCAGCTTGGCGTCCGACGTGATAATGCAGCCAAGGTAAGTAAACTGGTGCACTGACTTTAGTTCAGACTCGCCAATGGTGATGTGAGGAGGGCGATACACTGTCTTGGGTGCCGGCTGATGGAGGACCTCTGTCTTTTTCAGACTGACCTCGAGTCCAAAGAGCTGGGCAGCATCTGCGAAGCAAGACGTGATGCGCTGCAGGGCTCTCTCTGTGTGTGCAACGAGGGCAGCATCATCAGCAAAAAGCAGCTCACGAATCAGTTGGTCTAGGGTTTTCGTGTGGGCCTGCAGTCGTCTGAGATTGAACAGGCTGCCATCGAGACGATACCTGATGTACACTGCATCGTCATCATCGAGGTCCACTGTGGCCTGCTTCAACATCATGCTAAAAAAGATGGTGAAGAGGGTCGGTGCCAGCACGCAGCCCTGCTTTACGCCGTTGAGAATAGGAAATGGTTCTGAGAGGTCATTGTTGAGTCTGACCTGGCCTTGCTGGTCCTCGTGTAGCTGGACAATCATGTTGATGAACTTTGGGGGACAGCCAAGTCGCTCCAGGATCTGCCACATGCCTTGCCTGCTGACAGTGTCGAACGCTTTTGTTAGGTCGACAAATGTTACGTACAGCCCTTTGTTCTGCTCGCGGCACTTCTCCTGTAGCTGTCTCAGCACAAAGACCATATCGGTGGTGCTCCTGTTTGCTCTGAAGCCACACTGGCCCTCTGGGAGTTGGTCTTCAGCGATGGCAGGTACCAGCCGATTCAGGAGCAGCCTTGCAAGGATTTTCCCAGCAATGGACAGCAGGGTAATTCCCCGATAGTTGGAACAGTCAGACTTTTCGCCTTTGTTCTTGTACAGGGTGATAACGACTGCATCACGGAGATCTTTTGGTAGTGTTCCTTCCTCCCAGCAGCAGAGAAAAAGGTCGTGGAGCTTGTTGTGCAGTGCTGGGCCTCCATGTTTCCAGATCTTTGGCGGTATTCCATCAATGCCTGCTGCTTTGCCACTCTTGAGCTGGTGGATGGCTGTGAGGGTCTCTTCAGCGGTGGGCGGTTCGTCCAATTCAACCTTTACTGGGAGGTGTGGGATTTGTAGGACGACTGCTTCTTGAACAGTGCGCTCAGCGCTGAAGAGGCTCTGAAAGTATTCCGACCAGCGGTTCAAGATGGAGGTATTATCAATGACAGACGCGATACGTGTGAAGTCAAATTAATACATGTATTGTTTTGACTCTCAAACTCCCAGAAGTAGGCCCCTAAATGACCTCCATTTAGTCGAATGGAAGTCATTTAGTTCTGAGAGTTTAAGAGTTAACGTACTGCAGTTGCCCACGTCCTAAATGGCGCCCATTTACACTTGGCTGTCAGTAGCGCTTTTTATCGAGGTGATTCCAGACCTCCGCAAAAAGCGCCAACAGCCAATGGGTTACAAATCTGCATTACAGTAACAGAGGCAAGGTTATTGGAGCAGTGGAATAGGCGTAGAGATCCATTGGGGCCAAAATCCGTTGGTAAGAATATTTGCCGAAAGACCCAGTTACACACACACACACACACACACACACACACACACACACACACACACACACACACACACACACACACACACACACACACACACACTAATACAAACGCATGCATTGCACGCACGCACACACACACACACACAAACACACACACACACACACAAATATAAACGCATACACTGCACGCACGCACGCGCGCACACACACACGCACGCGCACCCCTTCCTCCCCCCCCCCCCTCACACACACACACCTGTAAACAGACACTTGCAGCCCCTTACCTGCAGGTACGTGACGACTTTACACATGACTGCCCCCGCGTGCCACTCAACCGTGATTTTAGTCAGGAGGTCCGTCAACACACAAATGACACCAACCAGCAAGTCTGCAACAACACCATATACATTTAAAGAAACTTAACTCGTTGTGTCCGGGGTACGAAGCACCCACATTTTGGAATTATCCTCCGAGGACTGCATTACAATTCAGGAGACAGATCGACCATGATAGTTCAAGGGTGTTGGCAGAATAGCTTGGCGCCTATAGGCGCCAAGCTATTCTGCCAACACCCTTGAACTATCATGGACGAGCCACATCTTGCTGCGGTGTGTCGCGGGCAGAATGAGTTAACAACGCAGTCCTACTACGTTATTTCATTTGAGACGTGCCGCGCATCAGGATACGCGGCATAATCCAGCGTATCCAGATGCAGCACGTCTCGAATAATTATGATAAGGGACTGAACGACCACGATAGTTCAAGAATGATGACAGGATAGCTTGGCGCATACAGACGTCTACCACGTTTGAACTATCGTGATCGATCCGTCTCCTGAAGTGGGTGTGGGGTCTGCAGGGAAGACAATCATCAAATCTGGGATTTGTCCATCTTAGTGCTCGATGTATTAGCTAAGCCCTTGATGGCTACTGACGATACTATTCGGCGGAAAAAAAGATACGTAGTTCGCGTCTTTTTTCCGCCGAGCGGTATCGTCATTAGCAGTCAAGGGGGTCAGCCCCTTCACTGACGAGTAAAATTGATACCAGCAAAGAGGCATAGATCCTCATGAGCCCCCGCAATTTTGGGGGGCTCATGAGGATCTATGCCTCTTGCGGTCACCAATTTGTTGCATGTTCCATGGACGGCTTTGAGCTCGTTGGTGTTGAAGGAACGCAGCTTTCAGAAAACATAATCTGCGTCCGCAGGCAGTCAAGGAGTTAATGAAGGTTATTTGGGGCGGTCCGTGGCGCAGTGGTTAAGGCGCCTGCCACCAATGCTAAAGGTGCGAGGTTCGATTCCGGGTTCCGGCGTCGGATTTTTCTCCTCTAGTAAGTGTCACCGTTAATTCGGGCGGACCGTCGGGGGTTCTTTCTCCGGGTACTCCGGCTCTTCCTCCCCCTCCACTTTGGTATCAGTTTCAGCCAACTTAATAAAATTTCAAATACAAAACGATTTCCAAATACCGTCAGTAGCTCGCTTGAGCTTGCCCTTAGCACCACGTGAATCTTCTGTGTTTACGTACAGTGTGTGAGTGAATGCGCGTGATTCACGTGAGCGTGCTTGTTGGGTTCAGTTCGCGGCTACATTCTGCGCATTGAGTTATATTATAAATATGAGAAATGCGCCATATAAATGCTATGCATTATTATTATTTATCTTTAGCAGCGGTCAAGGGGTTAATGGTCTTGGTGAGCCAACAGTGGGAGAAAAGACGGACCAGGATAGCTCAAGTGAGGTGTTTTGTTAGCCTGGTGCTCTTGGTGGCCGGTCCCACTACGATCTGCGGACAAAGCAGCCACTGTCCTCTCTGCCTGCAGAGTGAAATTTAACACATTCTACTCCAGGACCGAAATCCCCCAAATTTTGAAGTTGCCCTCTGAAGGACTGTATTACAATGCTAGAGACAGATCGAGCGTGATAGTGCAAGGGTGGTGCCAGAATAGCTTGTCGCATTTGGGCGCCAAGCTATTCTGGCACCACCCTTGAACTATCACGCTCGATCCATGTCTTGCTGAATGTCGGGGCTGAATGAGTTAATGTAAAGGTGATTACCCTGGCAGGGATCTCTCGTGGCCTTTGCCGGATGAGTGAGGATTTGAAGATGGGATCAACAAAGATCCGACTTACCTACTAATTTCATCAAGCTTCCCCCAGCCAGAAGAAGAAAAAAAAGAAGACAAGAAAAGAAAACAAGAAAAAGAAAAAACAAAGAAAGAAAGAACAACAACAAAAAAAAAACCAACAACCCGGATTCACGGTATCAGATATGCGTTGCACGACACAAATTGAAAATGTTTCAAGGGAAGGAAGGTTTACTGCAAGATTGATGATACCTGTACTGCTGTGAAAACAAACAGATCATTCGAGACAAAAACTGAAAAAAAGAAAAGAAACTGTGGCATTCTTTTAGAGCGGTGTAATTAGCTCAAACGGTAGATAATTAATACGCGCAAAGTCGAAAAAGGCACTTGACGGTGTTTATTTTTTGTCATTTCTGTTGAAACTGTCACTTTATCCCGTACACTGCCGAAGGAAAGGTGAGCCCGTTGAAAATGCAAGAGGCATAGATCCTTATGAGCCCCCGCAGTTGCGGGGGCTCATGAGGATCTATGTCTCTTGCTGAAACCAGTTTCTATCCACGTTCCTTTAACGGCTAGTGATCTTTGACGTTGACGAATGAGTTCAAAAACGCAATCAGCCGCTACTGAAAATGAAGGGATTATGATCACTGCTTTTGATTGAAAGAAGATGCTAGAGCTAGAACAGTTGCCGATTTAATTACCTGCAGTAATTTTTAAAGCGACCTTTAGACAATGAAAGGTTAATAGTTTACAATATCCCCGCCTTAATATTTTCATAATGTCTTACCACAATGCAGCGCAAACGGACACGATTAAAGTTTTGTATAACCCGTTAATCATGTTTCCGGGGGCAAGACGGACACTACCCAGCTGCAAGAGACATAAACCCTCATGAGCCCCCGCAGTCGCGGGGGCTCATGAGGATTTATGCCTCTTGTTCGTCCTTTGTTCTCTATACCAGTTTTTGTCCCGTATTCATCAGAGTTCTTCACGCGAAATTCGGTCAGTGTGCATTTGTTTCAGAAGACGCGCAAATCGTCATCACTGGCAGCGAAGGGCTTAAGTATGAAGTTTGAATGTTGTAAAGTGAAAGGCTATTTTGCGGTTTTTCTCTTTTGCTACGTAGGAGAGTTCTACGATTGGCGAATGGGCAGTTACAACTCTTTTACGTGTCCTACTGCTCACATAGTGGAGAGAGAGAGAGAGAGAGAGAGAGAGAGAGAGAGAGAGAGAGAGAGAGAGAGAGAGAGAGAGAGAGAGAGAGAGAGAGAGAGAGAGAGAGAGAGAGAGAAACAGAGACAAAGAGAGAGAGAGAGAGAGAGAGAGAGAGAGAGAGAGAGAGAGAGAGAGAGAGAGAGAGAGAGAGAGAGAGAGAGAGAGAGAGAGAGAGAGAGAGAGAGAGAGAGAGAGAGCACGATAACCACACTTTATTTTCCAAGAATAAATTATTTATCCTTGGAAAATAAAGTGTAGTTATCATTATCTGTATCGTCCTCTCTCTCTCTCTCTCTCTCTCTCTCTCTCTCTCTCTCTCGAGAGAGAGAGAGAGAGAGAGATTGGCGTCAGCTAGGGATTATGAAAAAGCTCGATTCGCCTTACAGAATGTTAAATGATCACTTGTCTGCTAGCAAAGTATCGACCCCCGCCTGGGCAGGCTAATCATACTCGAGGAAATTGCAAACTCCCTCCTTCTTCACGGGCCCCCTTCATTCTCCACGTCCTCACTGCGTGCATTATCATGGACAATCGTTGACGAAAACCCTACTAACCCCCCCCCCTCCCCCCAACCCTCCCCCCCCACCCCTACCCCCCCCCCCCCCCACCCCACCCCCACCCCTGAAAAGGAAATGTTCAGGCAGATTACCATGGACAGTCAAAAACAAAAACAAAAAACAAACAAAACACGAATCCCCTCCTTTTCAGGGAAGAGCTAATTTAAAAAAAAAAAAAAACCCAGCATGAGGTATAGTTGTTCATTCTGCGCAATATCATGAGCAGTGGTAAACGAAAACCTTACTATCTCCTCTGAAAAAGGAAACGTTTCGCCTGATGATCAATCACAGACAGTCATCAAAGAAAAACCTTGAGTCCACTCCTTTTGAGGGAACAGCCGGGTTCGGACCATTCCAGCACAGATGTTCACTTTGAAATATTGCGCAAAGCCATCAACGACAACCACTTGTTATAATGGCAAGAGCTATGTGTAAATATTTTGTAGTGTATACTTTGTTCATTTAGAATTTGTCTTTTGTCTTGTTTGTACTACTTGTTATAAATGTACCACAAATGAATTTCTCTCTTCGAGATAATCAAGTACTCTTATTTTTATTCTTATACAATACAATACAATACAATACAATACAATACAATACAATACAATACAATACAATACAACTTTATTGTCTGTTCGAGTCAAGGCACGACAAAAATTTGCCTTTCGGCTCGTCATGAAACAACAATATAAGACATTAACAAACGCTACAAGAGCATATCATGAAAAATTATCATTGCAACAATCTATCACAAGCAATCTTATTATCAGCTCCGAATGACGTAAGAGCTATACCGATCTCACCAAGCGAAAGATACTAACCCATTGGCTGCGGGAGAAAAGGGGAACACGATCCGATTGCTAAAGACATGGATCCTCATGCGCCCCAACAGTTGCGGGGGGCTGATGAGGATCTGTGCCTCTCGCTGACACCACATTGAATCCGTGTTGCTGGGACGGCTGCGGTTCTTTGTGGCATTAAATTAACTCATTGTACCCCAAGACCGAAATCCCCGAAATTCACCGTTGTCCTCTGAAGACTGCATTGCAGTACAGGACACAGATCGACCATGATAGTTCAAGGGTGATGCCAGAATAGCTTGGCGCCCATAGGCGCCAAGCTATTCTGGCATCACCCTTGAACTATCATGGTCGATCCATGTCTTGCTGTGATGTGTCTGGGATAGAATGAGTTAACGAAGATGCCGAAAAACAATCTGGCAGTGAAAGGGTAAACACTCATGAGCATCCTGTGCCTTCCTGTGGCAGCAAGGGCTCATGAGAATCTATGTCGCTTGCAGATAGAAGGCCCAAACATCGCTGGGGAGGCTCAACTTCATTAGGCTTGTGAAAATCTATCTCCTGCAGGTGGAGCGGTTAGTTTTAAGGGCTGCAACCTCAGAGGCTCATGAGAATCTGTGTCACATAACAGATGGAAGGAGCTCGTTGCAGAAAACGACTGGAATAAGATGTCGTGCAACTGCAGCGCCTAAGGTTAGCGCCAAGGGGCGTTAAAGAAACTATACTGTTTGCCGAAGGTCAACACACTATCTGCTCGAAGTTTCAGAACTAGAAAATTGCACGCAGTTTTTGCATAGACGGTCAAAATACACACAAACCAGCTAGGTGAGGCTAGCGCTGGCAGAATTGTATACAAACCAAGGGGAATTACTCAGCGCTGGACAGACAAACAGTTAGATCCCCTGCCCCCGCCTATCAGGCACCCAATCGCCAGCCCACAGAGAAATACGCAGGTATAGACCAAGACGATCATCTGCATCCTCTTGTAATCATCTGCATCCTCAAGTAATTCCCCTTGGTTTGTGGTCAAAATACAGTTTGGTTCACAACTTTTTAAAAATGCACCAGACTTATGTTTTTATGCAGCACAACAGTGGGGTTCATTTGGATGCACGCCCATTGCTCGCTCTGTTAGATACGTTACGTTACTCACATGGACGATTCTCAACGAATATTCATGAGGTGAAGGTCGCATCGAAAGCAAGGCTGTATGGGGAACATGTGGGAGGGGCAGACAGTACTTTCATGGCGATAGAGAAGGAGCAGTCGAAGCGCAGATCGAAACACCATTGCGTTGTTCCTGTGTGCACATCAAACAGAGCACAGAATATTGAAAACGCGAAACTTTTATTTCATACTTTTCCAAAAGCAACCGAAACTCAACGGAGGAAGGAGTGGTTGATCCGAATTCATCTGCTCGTGTGTGGGTGCATGTGCAGTGTGTTGGGTGTGAGAGAAACTTGCATGTATAGATTTATGGTCTACAGCAGAAACTGTTCTGAGCGACCATCCTTACAGCAGATCCCCTGTCTTTACAGACCAACATTTAGGTGGCTGCAGCCCGAGTGACACTGCCGGTTTGCCCTACAAGACCTCTCTTGAGACAGCATGAGATGTTTAAGGCCACTTTCTTCTAGCGAAAATGGTGATTGCCAGAACAGGTTCTGCTGTGTTAACATTTATTTTTGTTGTTGTAAAATTTAAGTTAGGTGCCTGTTCTCACGTGTGTATGTGTGCGTGTTTTGCTATAGAATGTCATTGTATTAAAGTTTTGGCTTACAATCTTGATTCCAAGAAAACAGGGGATCAGCTGTGATAGCTTAAGGGTATTGTATGATCAGCTTAACACATGAAAATACCATGGCACTACCCTTCAAATGTCATAATTGATCCCTTTAGATGATTGAGTAGTGCTGCCACACTCACACACACACTCACACACACTCACACACACACACACACTTGCACACACACACACAGAGTGATGAATGTCATATATTTAATTCTGCTGCAGAAATCTGACTTCGACAATTGTAACCCTTTAGCTGTCAGCAGCGATTTAGTTGAAATGATGCCTGTGAAAAACACTTCTGAAATTGCTACCAACCGCGAAATGGTTAAGAGAGGACAAACACTTGTACATAGTGTTAAACCGCTAGCTTATTTATCTTCCTGACGCACACCTACACATGCTTGAATTCACCAAACTGGAAACATTGAGAGGGGGGGGGCGGGGGGGGGGGGGGGGGCAGCATGGGACAACACCAAGTAGGTCCGCAACCGATAATTGAATTCAAACTGTGTTGTTTTTCGCTGGCTAAATTCACAAAATATAACCGAGTTGACCCCTCCAACAATGTTAATGTGCTGTCAAATGTTCGGAAAAAAAAGTGTGCACTCAGTATGTTACAAGTTCCGTATAAGCTTTGAGAAAACACTCATATATCTCAAATGTGTAGAAGAAAATCCTATAAGTACAATCTTCTGAATGCTCAATCTGCTGACCAGTTTCTTCGAACACAATTCAATCAAGCTTCAGTGCAAATGGCTGTGATTGGTTTACAGGGGAGTGATTTTTATATGTGGTCAGATATTTGCTAATGCTCAAAATACGGTATAAGTATTCTAAGGCCTCGACGTTCTGCGCTTTCACTCGCCATGTTGCTGTCGCGCGTCTAGCCCCAGATAGCCTCGTTTTCGCGCACGCGACCTTTTGACCCCAAGCTCATTAAGAATCGTCCATAGAGGGAGTCATACGTTAAGCACTTACAGCAACTCGATTAGAAACTAGACGACAAAATACGCCATGGAAATATTAAACTCCATGCTTCGATTGCGAAGAACTTGTGACTGGGTGAACATCATAATTATTGCGGCCAGTCATTTCCTGTAATCTATTGAGGCTACAGTTCGGTTGAAGTAAGAGAAATCAGTTAAAGTGCTTTCAGAAGATGGATGGATGGATGGATGGATGGATGGATGGATTGTGATGGATGGATGGATGGATGGACGGACGGATGGATGTATGGATGGATGGATAGACGGCTGGCCGGTCGAACAGAATGATGGGTGGATGGATGGTTGGATTGCATTTTGCGCGTTACTGTCGAGATATTCAAAGTTGGGAGTTTCCCTCTGCACACCAGTTCAAGAGACACATCAGACATGATAGTTCAAGGCGCCAAGTTGTCCTGGCACCAACCTTGAACTAGGACAGCTTTAGGAGCCAAGCTATTCTGGCAGCCCCCTTGAACTGTCACGATCAATTCGTCCCCTGGTAAAGTGTGTCATGGCTGAGTAGGTTACGGTTCCAGCAGCAGCAAAGACCTACTCAGGATGTTGCCAGCAGAGGACAATTAACAAAAGAACGTTAACAAAGGAAACTTGACAAAGGGAGATTTTTTAAGAAAGAAAAGTTAACAAAAGGAAGGAAGAACTGGAAGTAATTCAGGGTATGTAACCCCTTTACTGTCGGGAAATTGAGAACACCTGAATGCAACAAGCACAGATCATCACGAGCCCTCAACACACGCAGGATCTCATGAGGATCAATGCCTCGTGCTGGCCTCATTCAGGTTCCAGTGCCTTAGGCACACCAGATTTTCGGGCAGCGAGTCAGCGATAGTTTCAAAGATACACTACAGGTTCCAGCCTTTGGCGGCGAAAGGGTTAAAGTGACCTGCGCCTGGCAGCAAAGGGTTAAAAGACCGCACTATCTCTTTCGTAAAAGTTTTTTTTTTTTTGTTGTGTATGTCTCACAATAATGCTGCACACAAGGATTGATTTACAGAGACCTGATCAAATGGCAGGCTTTGATTGCTGGAATTCGCCGACACAACCGGTTATCATTGTCAACTAAGAACGTTTACTAACCCTTCAGTGCTTTGAGTGGGTCGCCTGAACTCATTACATCCTGAGGCTGATTTTGTAAAATTTGCTTATTGTCCTACGAAGGCTTCATTAACAGATTAGGAGATAGATCAACTGTTTTAGTTCAAGGGTGGTGCCAGAATAGCTTGGCGCCTGAGGCGACAAGCTATTCTGGCACCACCCTTGAACTATCAGTCATTTGTTTTCAAGCAATGGGTGTATCAGAGCGAGAAGGGTTAAAGTATTAGGTTTGAATGACGTAATATGAAATACCTTTCTGCTCTCAGACAAGACTCGTAAGCTCTACCACCTCAGCTACCCAGCCGCCGCCCCCCCCCCCCCCCCCACACCTCGCCCGGTCCCCCTCCACCTCCCCCCTCCACCCCACCCCCCTACGAGAGAGAGAGAGAGAGAGAGAGAGAGAGAGAGAGAGAGAGAGAGAGAGAGAGAGAGAGAGAGAGAGAGAGAGAGAGAGTCAAACGATTTGCTTGACTAAAAGTTTCCAAAAACTTTGCGCCCGTTTCTTTTAAAAGAATTCCGACAGAACAAAAACTGATTTGCCATAAACGGAAAGACAATCCAGCGCGCAAAAAGCCTTCGGGCAACGATGCCTCTTGCGGCCCTTGGCTTGGTACTCCTTGTGACCCGAGATTGCAACGGTTAATCAGCTGAAGTCGACGCCATGATTGTGCAACGTTGAGTCAGTCGACCTCCACGAGACGCTCACTTCCGATGTCTTCCTCCCATCTACATTCAGCAGTTGTGCTTGCGGACTGACTTACATCCGTGTAACCTTTTCAACGACAGCAGCGGCTTTTGTCACGATGATTCCTGCAGGGTTACAAATTACGACTGGCGTTTCAGATGAAATAGCTGAGAAAATCCGTGTACTATTGCAGAACTCATTGTGCCCGAGGTACGAAATACCCACATTTTGGAGTTGTCTTCTGAGGACTGCATTACAATTCAGGAGACAGATCGACCATGATAGTTCAATGGTGGTGGCAGAATAGCTTGGCGCCTCAGTATAGGCGCCAAGCTATTCTGGCACCACCCTTGAACTATCTTGCTCGACCTGCCTGTAGAATTGTAATACAGTCCCTCAGAACAACTACAGAATTTGGGGATTTCGGTCCTGGGGTAGAATGTGTTGAAGCATTCACTGCTCAGAATAACAAGTGCCATTCTAGAACTCTTTTGTTGCGCGGCCAGAGTGCAGAGCGGCGTGTCAAGAAGTAGGAACGACAACCCCATGCTGTCAATTGTCGGGAAACGGACGTTCTCTCTCCTTTCTAATCTCATGGGCAAGGGGCGAGGTGTGGAGTGGATTTGGGGGTAGGACCCGTGAGGTAAGGGTGGGGGCGGGAAAATCAGAAGTAGGTCAAAATTGCACGCGTTTGGACAAAAACAGTGGATTAACTCAATGTGCGCGAGGTACGAAATACCTACATTTTGGAGTTGTCCTCTGAGGACTGCATTACAATTGAAGAGACATATCGACCACGATAGTTCAAGGGTGGTGGCAGAATAGCTTGGCGCCTGCACCCTTGAACTATCATGGTCAAGCCATATCTTGCTGTGGTGTGTCGCGGGCAGAATGAGTTAAACGCCCGGACAAACGTGCGACATCGTGCATTTTTGTAAACCTATTTTTGTTTTCCGGATTCGTCTACATTTAGCTTGAGGTGGACCCGTAATGTCAAAATTTACAAGGGCGATAGCACTATTGTGTGTGTGTGTGTGTGTGTGTGTGTGTGTGTGTATGTGTTTGTGTGTGTGTTTGTTTGTGTGTGTGTGTGTGTGTGTGTGTGTGTGTGTGTGTGTGTGTGTGTGCGACTGCTGATGTTGAAGCAGGCCACAGTGGACCTCGACGATGACGACGCAGTGTACATCAGGTATCGTCTCGATGGCAGCCTGTTAAACCTCAGACGACTGCAGGCCCACACGAAAACCCTAGACCAACTGATTCGTGAGCTGCTCTTTGCTGATGACGCTGCCCTCGTTGCACACACAGAGAGAGACTTACAGCGCATTACGTCCTGCTTCGCAGATGCCGCCCAGCTCTTTGGACTTGAGGTCAGTCTGAAAAAGACAGAGGTCCTTCATCAGCCGGCACCCAAGGAAGAGCATCGCCCTCCCCACATCACCATCGGCGAGTCCGAACTGAAGTCTGTACACCAGTTTACCTACCTTGGCTGCATCATCACGTCAGACGCCAAGCTGGACAAGGAGCTGGACAACAGGCTGGCAAAAGCAAACAGTGCTTTCGGGCGACTATTCAAGCGGGTGTGGCACAATCAAAAGCTGAAAAAGGCACCAAAATCAGCGTGTACAGAGCTGTCGTCCTCACCACCCTGCTGTACGGTTCCGAGTCCTGGGCCCTCTACCGCAGCCAACTACGACTCCTCGAACGCTTTCACCAGCGCTGCCTGCGTACCATCCTGGGCATTCACTGGAGTGACTATATCACCAACGTCGAGGTCCTTGAACAGGCGGAAACTGTGAGCATCGAGGCTTTGCTGCTGCGGACACAGCTTCGCTGGGCGGGGCACGTCTCCAGGATGGACGATCATCGCCTACCCAAGATCACTCTGTTCGGCGAGCTCGCCACTGGACACCGAGACAGAGGGGCACCAAAGAAGAGATACAAAGACGGTCTCAAGAAGTCACTTAGTGCCTGCCAAATCGACCACCGCCAGTGGTCTTTGCTTGCTGCGGACCGTGACACGTGGCGCTCCACCATTCACAAGGCAGCCTTCTCCTTTGAGGACTCTCGCAGAGCTAACCTTAAGGACAAGCGGCTCAGAAGAAAAAACAGAGTTGTCGTAACTCAGAATCCTGACCAAACCTTCCCCTGCAGCCACTGCGGTCGAACCTGCCGGTCCCGGATTGGCCTCCGCAGCCACGAAAATGCCTGCAGACGACGTGGGCAAGCCCTATAGAATCTTCGTTCGCGAAGTCAAGCCAAGAGTTGGACAATTGTTATATATAATTTTAGTACTAGTTGTTTTTTTTTGTTTGTTTGTTTGTTGTTGTTGTTTTTTTTTATTGTTTTTTTTTTTTTTTTTTTTTTTTTTTTTTTTTTTTTTTTTTTTTACAAAAGATGTGATCCTATTTTACTCAGTGAGCTCAGTTTTATTTGACGGTACTGACTGTATTTTTTTAAAACTTGCAATTAGCGGCAAGTATGTGTGTGTGTCTGACTCCGACTGTAGTCCTAAACCAGCTTCCTATTTTGTCGTTGAAGCAGACTGCGCTAGTGGCCTTGTTGTAAAGGCTTGCTATGACTTTGATCAGGTTGGCATTTATGTTGTATAGCTTCATGGTGGACCAAAGGGCTGCATGCCATACCCTGTCAAACGCTTTCTTAAAATCCACAAAGACATGATAGAGGTCTTGCTGGTGCTGGAGGTACCTCTCACATAGAACTCTCAGGTTGAAGATCTGCTCAGTTGTGCTGCGCCCTGGTCTGAAGCCTGCCTGTTCCTCAGCTATGATTGCCTCTGCCTGTGGCTTCAGCCTGTTCAGTAGGATCTTTAACATGACTTTGCTTGGGTGGCATATAAGACTGATCGTGCGATAATTCTGGCATTGATGTAATGCCTTGTATGCCTGCGAGTCATGGACCCTCACAGCAGACCTTGAAAGGAGGATACAAGCCACTGAAATGAGATGTTTTCGAAAGCTGCTTGGCATTTCATACAGAGATCACATCACGAAAGAGGAAGTGGGAAGCAGAATCAGGCAAGCCATCGGGCCCTATGAAGACCTATTAGCCATTGTGAAAAAACGCAAACTGAAGTGGTATGGGCATGTCACGCGTTCAGCAGGGCTTGCCAAAAGAATCCTGCAAGGCACTGTGCAAGGAGGACGAAGGAGAGGAAGACAAAGGAAAAGATGGGAGGACAATATCTCAGAGTGGACAGGACTGAGGCTTGGTGATACGCTAAGAATGGCAGAGAACAGAGAGGAATGGAGAGAGCTGGTTGCCAAGAGTCATCAGTGGTGCCCCAAAGGTCGGCAAGACTACGGGATATAGATAGATAGATAGATAGATGTGTGTGTGTGTGTGTGTGTGTGTGTGTAGTGTGTGTGTGTGTGTGTGTGTGTGTGTGTGTGTGTGTGTGTGCTCGCGCATGTGTTTATATCATTGTAGAGTCCGCTAGTATTTATTACATATTTTATTGTAGCATTTTTTAAAATTGTGATATTGTTTCTCTCTTTTACCTGTTATTGAGTTGCTTAAAATGACCACCACGCAACAATTTCCTTTCATGGATAATACATTTGTCTGAATCTGAAGTGGTCATATGTATGTTCCAGACGCACTGGAAGAAAAAAACTATCATGTTTTTTTTTTTATCGAGTGACTATTTGCAGGTGTTCAAGAATAGTTTAACTCATTCGCTGCCAGCCGCATCCGGATGCGCTGGCGGCTGGCCGCGAATGAGTTAAGACTGAGTACCAGTAGAGTTTCCATCTCAGTTTTCCCTTTAAATGACAAGAATTTGGCGCCACGCTGATTTACCGAAAATATAATTCCATCATTCATCCGAAAAAAGCAATCATGAAACACGCTTCTTTTCTTCTGGGGCTTTATCACCTTTTTCGCCCAAAAGTCCGCAAAGAAATCTGATTAGGCTCGCTGGATTAGGTCTTGTCTCAAACCGAGCGATCGCGAGCTCTAAACACCCATGTGCTTTGTTTCCTGTCTTGCGCAATGGCGGTGTGCATGACCTATCATCCCCGCTGTCTCAGTGGGTCCTCAGTTCCGTTCTTACTCCTAGAGGGCGACTCTGCGCGAGAAATTCAAGCATCACTTCAGCCAGCAGGAAACGGTGGGCGAAATCTTCCAACAAAAAGCATCGAACTGCAAGAGGTATAGATCCTCATGAGCCCCCGAATTCGCGGGGGCTCATGAGGATCTATGCCTCTTGCGTAAGTCTATGTCGACCAACGAATCTTGCTAGCGACATTTTCCTCTATTGTTCCTGACTAAAGTGGAGAGGGCTCTGTCTGCTGAGTCAGTTGTAGCCGTGTTGTGACTGCGTCATGTATTCTTTAACTCATCACTCATTCAGCCCGACGGCCGTGTTTCCCAAATTTGGGAGGCGTCATCTAATGACTATGCACCAGTTGCAGGAGATGGATCGACCATGCTAATTCAAGGGCAGTGCCAGATTAGCTTGGCGCCGACAGGCGCCAAGCTAATCTGGCACTACCCTTGAATTAGCATGGTCGATCCATCTCCTGCTGTAGTGCGTCAGGGCTGAATGGGTTAACGGGGAATGATAGCGCATGGAAACCGAAAACGGCGGAAAATGAACACGGAAGTGACTTAGCATAGCTGTAGTCATGTGTACATTCATTATTCAGAGGCATCGAGACGCACAGTGTTCAAATGTATTGTCCCACGATTGGAAATTTGGATTGCCTTCCTGGGGTCCGAAGAGGCGTTACCACAGTACAGTGCCAGCCGACCCACGTAGCATTATTTATTTATATATTTATTTATTGATTGATTTATTTATTTATCATTATTATTATTATTATTATTATATTATATTATTATTATTATTATTATTACTAATGTATTGAGGTATTTATTTATTTATTTATTTATATCAAATAGTGAATACAAGCGATAACCACTGTATCAGTATTGACAGTACCCATGTACACATAGTGAAAAGTCGTTTCTCGACTCAACCCTGCGCACAAGCTGTACGATGTAAATGTACAATGCTGACCGAAGAGGCTGCAAGCTGTTTAACCCCTTCGCTGACAGTGTTCGCTACTTTCGCGTCTGAAACCACCGCACAATGACCAACATCAGCGTGAAGGCACGGATGGAATTGGGACAAACAATGGCATAAAAAAATAAAATAAAAAACAACAACGTAGGACTAACAAGAGACGTAAACCCTCATGAGCCCCCGCGACTGCGGGGGCTCATGAGGGTTTATGTCTCTTGCAGCTGGTTAGCGTTCGCCTTGCCCCGGCAGTTAAGGGGTCAAACTCGTAACTACTACTGACGATACCGTTCGGTGAAAAAGACGCGTAGTTACGTAGTTTGGTAATGACTTAGTTACGTAGTTTGGTAATGACGTAGTTACGTAGTTGGGTAATGACGTAGTTACGTACTTTGGTAATGACGTAGTTTGGTAATGACGTAGTTTCTCGTCTTTTTTTCCGCCGAACGATATAGTCAAGTGCGGTGTGTCCATTTTAGTGAAGAGAGAGAATTGTCAATGTGGAGTGTGTCCAGTTTTTTAAAAAGCGGATTTCAAAGTATAGTGTGTCCATTTGTGTAAAACAAAACCGAGGTTTTCAATGTCATTAATCCATTCACACATTAATCCTGACACACTACAGCAGGAGATGGGTCGACCATGATAATTCGGCGCCAAGCTAATCTGGCACTGCCCTTGAATTATCATGGTCGATCCATCTCCTACAACTGGTGCATAGTCATTAGATGACGCCTCCAAAACTTTAGGAAATACTGCCTTCGGGCTGAATGAACTAACACTGAAATCTCGTTTTTCACACCCACCCACCCACCCACCCACCCACACACACACACACACACACACACACACACACACACACACACACACACACACACACACACAAACACACACACAAGCACGCACGCACACACACACACACACACACACACACACACAAACACACACACACACACAAGCACGCACGCACGCACACACACACACACACACACACAAAAACACACACACAAGCACGCACGCACGCACGCACGCACACACACACACACACACACAAACACACACACAAGCATGCACGCACGCACACACACAGACACACACAAACACAAACACACACAAGCATGCACGCACGCACACACACACAAACACACACACACACATAAGCATGCACGCACGCACACACACAGAGACACACACACACACACACACACACACACACACACACACACACAGAAAAAAGGAAAAAACATTAAATACTGTCTTTTTCCAATGCACATAAGGGCGGAAAAGTAGTGTGATTTTTGACCGGCCGTTGATCAGACAGTGTGATTTTTGACCGGCCGTTGATCAGACAGAGTGATTTTTGACCGGCCGTTGATCAGACACGTCGCTTTTTTTTTTTTTTTTTTTAATTCCAACTGCCTGCACATAACCCACTTTCATTTCCAAAGCTGTCGAACGTCCGTCCAAACAGCAGTGAGTAGCGATGCCGCTGATTCTGAGCAGTTGTCAGTCAGTGTCGTTCGTGAGATCCGGACAGTTCTGTCGCTTGGCTATTGCATATTTGCAAATTACGTTGCCCTGAAAATGAAATGAACATGTCCCGCCCACGGCCATCAAACATTAGGAGCAATCACTAAATCCTTCACTGCCAGTGGCCGAAGACTGTGTTTCTGAAATGGTTGTCCTCTTAACTCATTCTACCCCAACACCGAAATCCCCAAATTTTGCCGTTGTCCTCTGAAGACTGCACTCTCGTGCAGGACACAGATCGACCATGATAGTTCAAGGGTGATGCCAGAATAGCTTGGCGCCCATAGGCGCCAAGCTATTTTGGCATCACCCTTGAACTATCATGGTCGATGATTATCTTGCTGTGGCGTGTCTGGGGTAGAATGAGTTAACGCAGGCCGTCCAAGGAACAGTGGACACAAAGTGGTGTCAGCAAGAGGCATAGATCCTCATGAGCCCCCGCAACTGCGGGGACCCATGAGGATCTATGTCTCTTGCCGTTGGATCGTGCTCACTTTTTTCCTCTGCAATGGAGGGGTTAATTCTGACCTGTCGTTACATGTATTGATCTGCCCTCAAGTGATCTCGGCTACAAGCGTCGATTATTGCTGATCGCTGGTTCGGACATTTCTTTCTCTTGGCAAATTCAGCTTGCAGACTAAACCTCCGTGGCTTACTTTGACTGTGGAACACAGCTCTGCAATGGGAAGGACCATCTTTAGCAGATGGTTTGTATTCTCATAAGCCTCTAAATCAACGTAGATTGTTGCTCTTATATGGAGAGAAACAAGTTGGTATTGACGAAAGAATAGAAACTGGATGTGGAATTGTTCTTTTTGATTAACCAACAGACAAACACACAACTTGAGTAGATCATTCAGATGTGGCCTTTGTCAGGAGAGAACTATAGATTCTGAGAGCCCAATAAAGACTGCGATAGCTCACGAGGATATGTTTTATGAGATGGAAAAGCCGGATGTGCCTGCAGCTGACGATGTCTGGGACTTTCGGTTTGCTCTGTCTCTGTGCAAACAGTGGTCTGGCACCATCCCGCTTTTCAACAGGCTGAAGTCCCACACACACCATCTGTGTCGAGTCACGGGTTTTACATGGATCCGACTTGTACTGAATCCACGAACATCCAGAGTCTTCCTCCTGCAAGAGGCCTAGATTATCATGAGCCCCTGCATTCTGCAGGGGCTCATGAGAATCTATACCTCTTCCTGATTTGGGGTTGCTCAGTTAACCTACACCTAACTTTCTCACGTCGAAGATCACGTCAACGAAGTTTGAGTGTGCGACTGCACAAAGTAGATCCGGCGATTTCTTCAGTCAGCCGGTAAGCAAAAGGTGCTTAAGCCGACATGCGCATGGGCCAACTACGGCTCAGACGTCGGCCCAAGAACTGTAGCTCACTGGGCAGTGTTCGTATTCAGCAGTACTCTTCTTATGTCTAATGTGTACTTGGCGTCTTGCGAACAAAAAAGAGGGTACTTCTGTTGATTTTCTCATCTGGTTGTTTTGTTTATTTGCTTGTATTCAAAGGTTTTTTTTTTTTTTTTTTTTTTGTCTTTTTTTTTCAAGAAAGTACTCATGTTTTAGTGTGCTTACATTCCCACTACTAGTCATCCCGAACTCGGTCATTTTGCTCTAGGACTCTCGGCCGGGGTATGAAGACACACCTCCTTTGGTGTCTGCCATTTTATTTAATCCGCTCACTGTCGAAGAAACTTATCCAGCTGCAAGAGGCATAGATCCTCATGAGCCTCGCAGTTTCGGGGGCTCAAGAGGATCTATGCCTCTTGCTGGAACCACTTTGTATGCGTGTTCTTTTGATGGCTTTGATGGATCTTTCACGTTGAATTTTTAATGATTTAAAACACGCGCGCACACACACACACACACACACACACACACACACACACACACACACACACACACACACACACACACACACATACACACAATATGCGTTCGCTGGCAGTGAAAATTAATGGTTTATTTCGTTAGTGAGGTCACATGGTCAGAAGACCACGTTCGACGGTTAGGTTTAGTTTTAACTTCCACTTTTTCGTTTGCTTTGCGGACTGAGCTGGTGCCACAAAGTGAAATATGGCCGACACACACACACATATATATACGTGTGTGTGTGTATATATATATATATATATATATATATATATATATATATATATATATATATATATATATTATATATATATATATATATATATATATATATATATATATATATATATATATATAAAATTATAATTATAATTATATATGTGGGACTTATCAAGCGGAGTGCTTTACGGCAGCCGCAAAAGTCTCGCGGGAATGGACGTTCTACATGTTGCTAGCGGAACGACTGCGCTTTTGATCGTGGTAATGTGTTAACACAGTGGTGACAGTGCGAAAACTGCATTGGGAAGACGCCTTTACCGTCCCAGTAAGCAGAAGACACTCGGGCCGACGTCAGCCGCCGTCGGCCCCGAAAGACGATTGCGTCCTGGGTTATTGGCTGTTTTCCAATTTTGAATGCGACCAGGGGTCCGTTGCACTGAGTGAGCTTAGCCCTGCGCCAGAAGAACGTCCTGCTTAGACGGTGGCTGGCGCAGGACTAAGCTCACTCAATGCAACTGGCCCAGGCGGCCTCAGTTGCATGTGCGTGCTTAAATCTTGCGCCAGCCACCGTCTAAGCAGGACGTTCCTCTATATCGGAGCACCTTGCTTAGCGGCTGGTGTAGGACAATGATCACTCACGCAAATGACCCGAGTTTATTTGGCAGTTTGGGGAGAACGGAATTATTTCCTGTCACAGCAGTCCACCTAGGGAGCGTGCCTCCCGAGATTTAAACTGTGACAGGAAATAAGGTGGACCTCCCAGGGTTGCAGAAAAAAAATATGTCGCCGGCACAGAAAATGAGAAAACAACGAACGTGTCTTCATTTCTACACACTGCTCAAGACTGAAACTGATTGAATAGTGCCCAAAGTCTCCATTAGGCAGGCCCACTAACCATCATTCCAGACTATGCTCTCGCATCATTCCAACTTTCACGCGAGACTTTGCGTCAGCTGTACATACATTTGGTGCGCATGGAAATTAAACTGTACAACCGAGTTGTGACTATTACGCTAGAAATCGGTCGGCTGACGTCTTTTCTGAAGCTATTTAATAGTGAGTGCAACAAACGACTTCCTAAAACGAATGAGAGCAAAGTCACAGTGACTAACCAGCGTGTGCGAAAATCAAAGACAACACTTCAAACATCTCCAAGAGGCATAGATCCTCATGAGCCCTCCGGGCTCATGAGGATCTATGCCTCTTGGAGATGTTTGGAGTGTTGTCTATGCTTATGGTAGAAGCTGGTGTCGTGTCATCCGTGACTTTGCTCTCATTCGTAGTTGGGAGTGGTTCGTTGCAAATCAAAGCTCATTAACATTTTGGAAAGACCGAACTGAAGGTAAAGTCCTCAAAACTTAATGTTCATATTGGTCGTACTGTTGGTGTATGTGTGTGGAGTGGGAGGGGATGGGTGGGAGAGGGATGGGTAGGGGGGGGGTGGAATAAAATCGGAATAACAAAATATACACTGCCTACTTCGCTTAGAACATAGTCGGATATGACAACAGTCGGAATACAACAACACCTTTTCACACGTCTCGGCAGCACTCTTCTCTTATAACAAACCTCAACAAGAAAAACTGGTTCCCCTGGCAATTTGTTGTATTCATGTATTATCAGACATTTGCTGTATTAAAGAAGAATGGAAGTTGGCCTTCGGGAGATATTCTATCGAATTGTACTCTACCGCATCTTTTTTCCCCCCGTCTTCATGATTGGTTTAATGTCATTGCGCACAGCTCCGCCTGGCCGGCTTAAACTCAGACCTCATCCTTGTTTTCAGCTGGAAAGGTTTCCAAAGTGACACATTCAGATCTCGCGGGAGAGCACATTGCCAGTCACCATTGGTCCGAAGGGTCAGTCAAAATCCTCTGTAGTCTGCACTGTGGAATGCGATTGTAATCCTGACTTACAAAGCAAAAGATACTCAGGCCGACGTTGGCCGTCGTAAGGCGACGGCCAACTTCGACCCTAGGACCTTTTGATTATAGCGGAAGCACCACGGCAGACTTTTATTTTACCCGAGTTAGTGATAGACAGGCCAAAACCCTTTTACAAAACATTAAAAGATCGCATTCTGCCAGCCCGATATCTGTTCAGAGCGAGGGAAGCAGATCTGTATGAGCGGCATTAACAAGAAGCACAGATCTTCATGTCCCCCCCCCCCCCCCCCCCCTTCGCAATTTAAGGCGGTTATGAGGATCTTGGTTTCCTGAATTTGGGCGATGGTGTCTGTGTGAAAGGCAGTGAAAGGAATAAACTTTGACTGCCCAGAAAAGTTGAACACCACCCAACTCAGTGCAAGAGGTATAGATCTTCATGAGCCCCCGCAGTCGCGGGAGCTCATGAGGATCTATGCCTCTTGCTGAAACCATTTTTCATTCATGTTGCTTTGCGAGCTGGAGATCTTCAAAATAGTTCAAAAACACAGTAGGCTGCAAGAGGCATAGATCCTCATGAGCCCCCGCAGTTGCGGGGGCTCATGAGGATCTATGCCTCTTGCTGAAAGCACTTTACATCCATGTTCCTATGACTGCTAGGGATCTTTATTATAGTTTAAAAATACAGTATGCGTCCACTGGCAGTTTTGGGGTCAATCTCAGTTGGGGGAGGGGGGGGGGGGAGGCACGTGATCAATATCAGAATAGACGTTCTGTTTAGTCCAGCAGAAAATTCCATCTAACAAGCAGAAAAGTTTTCAAATTTCAGGTTGCGAGAAAGGTCATTGCCAGAAAGGTCATTGCGGCAAACAAGGCGCATAATTGTAACGTTCGACTAAAATGTGCTACTTAAAGTACTAAAACAACCATGGACCAGAACAAATTAGTCACTGTCATTACCACTTGAGCGCTATCACGGAAATGTCAAAAGCCAAAGTTCACCCCACCCCATCCACCCCACTGTCCTCCAACCCAACTGCAAGAGGCACAGATCCTCATCAGCGCCCGCAAACGCGGGCGCTCAAGAAGATATGTGGGTCTTGCTTGGCCTTTTTATATCTGTGTTCCTCGTGCAGGGATTGTCATCTGAATTTCAGTCTACGTCGGTCCAACTTCTCAGTGCACCGTGAGATAAGAGGTCGCAGATGGCGTTTTGAAAGTCACTGTAAATTCATCGCCAAAGATGGCCAGTCGCCATAGAAACGTCGATACAATGTGCTTTCAGCAAGAGGAATAGATCCTCATGAGCCCCCGCAGTTGCGGGGGCTCATGAGGATCTATACCTCTTGCAGTTGGGTGGTGTGCAACCTTTCTCCGCAGTGAGTGGATTTTAAAAGGATTTTGACTTGTCTAACACGAGAAAAAGAAAATCACTAGAGCTCAGAGTGCAATATAACTCCCGGTAGGCGGCTCCCATTTCAAACCAAAGGCAAAAGCAATGCAACGGCCGCCCACAGGGTTTGGTCGTAAAATGTCATTTTCATGTGTGTTAAGTATGTCGTTATTAGTATGTTCACTATCACTCAGAGACAAATGACGGACATCAATACGCTCAATGAAAACGCGTCATTTGTATCTACTACCATTAACGGTGATGGACAGAAACTATGCGTTTTAATTACTGATCTCTTCTGCTCACTTCAACTCATGCAAAATAATAATAATAATAATAATAATAATAATAATAATAATAATAATAATAATAATAATAATAATAAAATGAATGAAATCATGTCTGGACACACACACACACACACACACACACACACACACACACACACACACACACACACACACACACACACTGCCAAATTTAATACTACCAGCTGCCAAATAAAATACTCATTAATTTCTTTTAAGATTCGGATCAGAGATTCAAAAAAAATGATTGTCCGTAAAAGGGTACTTTTCTGTGCCCGCTGAAACACGACAGAGCACCACCCAGCATCTGCAAGAAGCATAGATCCTCATGAGCCCTTGCAGTCGCGGGGGCTCATGAGCATCTATGCCTCCTGCTTGCCTCATTAGTATCTACAATTTTAACCCCATTCGCCGCAGTGATCACAAACTGAGTGTCTGACATCACTGCGCGCTGACCGCCATTTGCTTGCAGAACACAACGTAACTAGGTCCTAAAGTAGATATAAATAGCATAGGATTGACAAGAGACATACATCCTCATGAGCCCCCGCGTCGCGGGTATGCGCCCATATGCGTAGCACTTTTGAATGATGACTTTATAGCTTGTTAAAGTGCGTTGTGTTTTGTTTTAGTACTTTTTGTAAATTGCGTTTTTGTAATTAGTTATTTTTGTACAATTAGTTTTTGTTAAGCGCCTAGAGTTCTAATCTGAGGTTAGGCGCTATACAAGTACTCATTATTATTATTATTATTATTATGAGATATTGCGTTCGCCTTGCTCCGGTAGTTATGGTGTTAGCGCGTAACGGCGCTTTTTAAGTCCTGCTTCTTGATCGTTGACATTGAGAAAGTAAATGAAAATAACACCGCCCACTTCTGTCCTATCTTGTAACCAGTATCTTCCATCTTCAAGAGAAGATGAAACGCCACCAAGATCAAGTTTTTTCAGTGTCATAATATGTTATGTCACCCCCCCCCCCCCGCCATCCCCCCCCCTCCCTTCTTCCCCCCCCCTCCCCCGCAACACACATACACACACATCCATACACACACACACACACACACACACACACACACACACACACACACACACACACACACACACACACACACACACACACACACACACACACACACACACACACACTGTTTTATTTTGGTCAGAACAAACGATTCCCAAAGATAATCAGGTTCATTCATCTAGATGGAATCGGAAACACGAGAAACTTATTTTGCTCTCCCTGAAAAGTTCCAGACAAAAACTGTGGAAAAGACCACATTCAAAGCGTGCCGCGCACCCTCAAACGGAAAATATTGAATGAACTAATCAAAGATCAAATGTACAGTCAGCTGTCACATCAGTCTTATCTCATCCTGCCCGCGACACACCACAGCAAGATCTAGGCTCGACCATGATAGTTCAAGGGTGGTGGCAGAATAGCTTGGCGCCTATAGGCGCCAAGCTATTCTGCCACCACCCTTGAACCATCATGGTCGATCATGGTTGATCTGTCTCCTGAATTGTAATGCAGTCCTCAGAGGACAACTCCAAAATGTGGGTATTTCGTTCCTCGGGCACAATGAGTTCTGCAATAGTACACGGATTTTCTCAGCTATTTCATCTGAAACGCCAGTCATAATTTGTAACCCTGCAGGGATCATCGTGACAACAGCCGCTGAAACGCCAGTCATAATTTGTAACCCTGCAGGAATCATCGTGACAAAAGCCGCTGCTGTCGTTCAAAGGGTTACACGGATGTAAGTCAAGCCGCAAGCACAACTGCTGAATGTAGATGGGAGGAAGACATCGGAAGCGAGCGTCTCGTGGAGGTCGACTAACTCAACGTTGCACAATCATGAATCATGGCGTCGACTTCAGCTGATTAACCGTTGCAATCTCGGGTCACAAGGAGTACCAAGCAAGGACCGCAAGAGGGATTGTTGCCCGAAGGCTTTTTGTGCGCTGGATTCTCTTTCGGTTTATGGCAAATGAGTTTTTGTTCTGCCGGAATTCTTGTAAAAGAATCGGGCGCAAAATGTTTAGAAACTTTTTGTCAAGCAAATCGTTTGACTCTCTCTCTCTCTCTGGTTTCTGCAGGGGCATACATTCCATGCCTCCACCCAGAGCTAAATTTCCATGCACCCTAAGAGAGAACCTACTAAAAAGGGGGAAGGGGTTGCAGTCGAAATTGTAGTAAAAAACTAGACCGAAAGGGTGCATTGAAATTTAGCTCTAGGTGGAGGCATGGAATGTATGCCCCTGCAGAAACCACAGTAAAATGTGGTCTTCTTTGCAGGTAAGCAGAAGTTCCTTCTCTTCCTCCAGTATTGCCGATGGTGTGCTGAAGAGGTCGCCAAGACCGAAACAGCTGTCCACACCGGCTCAATATCTGGACCCCCACTTGGGGGACCTAGATTTAAATTTCTATGCATCTAGGGGCTGGAACAGTGGGATATGTGATACGCCCCCCCCCCCCCCCTTCGGGGAGGCTTCCATATGCATTGCTTTCAGTCTCTTAGCGCACCCCCTCTTTCCTATCTTTTTTTTTTGTGAGTGTGCTTGGACCAAAGTAGATCTATGATCATTGGTCTACCATGCACACTTCTCTCCCTTGACAGTGCTTTTTCCTACTCATTTGGTAGTTTTTTTCTTTCTAAATTACAAGCACTGGCAGTCAACCCTTTCGGTCTAGTTTTTTTTTACTACAATTACGACTTCAACCCCTTCCCCCTTTTTAGTAGGTTCTCCCTTAGGTTGTATGAAAATTTAGCTCTAGGTGGAGGCATGGAATGTATGCCCCTGCAGAAACCACAGTAAAATGTGGTCTTCTTTGCAGGTAAGCAGAAGTTCCTTCTCTTCCTCCAGTATTGCCGATGGTGTGCTGAAGAGGTCGCCAAGACCGAAACAGCTGTCCACACGGCTGGAACAGTGGGATATGTGATAAGCCCCCATTCGGGGGTGGGGGCTTCCATATGCATTGCTTTCAGTCTTTTACTTAGCGCACCCCCTCTTTCCTTTTTCTTTTTTTTGTGTGTGTGTGTGTGTGTGCTTGGACCAAAGTAGATCTATGATCATTGGTCTACCATGCACACTTCTCTCCCCTTGACAGTGCTTTTTCCTACTCACTTGGTAGTTTTTTTCTAAATTACAAGCACTGGCAGTCAACCCTTTCGGTCTATTTTTTTACTACAATTTGGACTGCAACCCCTTCCCCCTTTTTAGTAGGTTCTCTCTTAGGGTGCATGGAAATTTAGCTCTAGATGGAGGCATGGAATGTATGCCCCTGCAGAAACCACAGTAAAATGTGGTCTTCTTTGCAGGTAAGCAGAAGTTCCTTCTCTTCCTTCAGTATTGCCGATGGTGTGCTGAAGAGGTCGCCAAGACCGAAACAGCTGTCCACACCGGCTCAATATCTGGACCCCCACTTGGGGGACCTAGATTTAAATTTCCATGCATTTAGGGGCTGGAACAGTGGGATATGTGATACGCCCCCCTTCGGGGGGGGGGGGGGGCTTCCATATACATTGCTTTCAGTCTCTTACTTAGCGCCTCTTTCTTATCCTTTTTTTGTGTGTGTGCTTGGACCAAAGTAGATCTATGATCATTGGTCTACCATGCACACTTCTCTCTCGTGACAGTGCTTTTTCCTACTCACTTGGTAGTTTTTTTTTCTAAATTACAAGCACTGGCAGTCAACCCTTTCGGTCTAGTTTTTCCCTTAATACTGTCCGACTTTCCCTTGAACGCAGATTAAATGAAACCAAAATTAGGCACGAGGAACACAGGACCAACAAGAGACATAAACCCTCATGAGCCCCCGCGACTGCGGGGGCTCATGAGGGTTTATGTCTCTTGCAGCTGGGTAGCGTTCGCCTTGCCCGGCAGTTAAGGGGTTAATGTTTTTAAGACTAGCAAAGGCAAGTTCGAAATCTGGTTGTAAGTACAATATCTTTGACCATTTTTAAATAAAGGATGATTGCCATTGTCCCTGTTTCTCAAAGCTAAAGTAAAATAGAAGCGGAGAGGGGATAAAATTGGGGGGGGGGGGGATTGGGATGGGGGGTGGGTGTGGGGGTGGGTGTGCGGGTGGCGTGGCGGGATAGGTACTAACAAAGAAACAAAGGATGCTTTATTGTCAGCGGCCAAAACGAACGCTCTCCATAGCTGTCAGAGACACGTCGTTAATTCACCATACAATGCTAATATCATCACGTTAAGGTATTGGTGTGAACTCCTTCGTGGATAGAACACTAGCAGCAAATGATCAAATATAACAGACACAAATCTTCATGAGCCCCCCCCCCCCCCCCGCCTTGCGGGGGACCATGATGATCTGTGCCTCTTGCTGAAACCATTATGTGTCCAAATTCCTTTGACAGCTGATCATCTCAGACGCTCAATATACAGCGAGTCCAAAAACACAGACTGGGTCAATGAACAGTGGAGGCAGGTAATGACATTCCCCCGTACTTTTCTCTACTTTTTAAATTATCACACTTACAGTCACTCGTTTTCAGGATCTACGATTTCCGTGTCTTCTATCTGTCAACTCGATCAGTTACTTAGCTGTTAAAAAAAAAAAAAAAAAAAAAAAAAAAAAAAATAAAAAAAAAAAAAAAAAAAAAAAAAGAAGAAAAAAAAAAAAAACCACCCTACAAACCAGCGCTCAGTTTCCGGGACTCGTACGCACAGTTCTGCGTATCAACTGTCTGCCGCCTTGGCAGATTAATATGAGGTCCAAAAAGTACTGGTCAGCAGAGCAATATAGTCCAGAATCCCAGACCAGGACAGCGTCTTGTCATCTGTGACACCAGCCTGTCAACGTGATAAGTTAATTAGTGACAAAAAAAAAAAAAAAGATGACAGACGCACGATGTCACCACCTAGCTGCTGTCTTTTCTCATTAACCCTTTGCGTGTTCTATAGGAATCATCAAGACAGAAAACGATACCGACACGCAAAAGGTTAACCCATTCAACTATGATGCACTACAGCAGGAGATGGGTCGACCATGATAATTCAAGGGTAGTGCCAGATGAGCTTGGCGCCTGTCGGCGCCAAGCTCATCTGGCACTGCCCTTGAATTATCATGGTCGATCCATCTCCTGCAACTGGTGTATAGTCATTAGATGGCGCCTCCAAAATCTGGGAAATACGTGCGTCGGGCTGAATGAATTAATGTTGAGTAGAAACTATTAGTTGAACCGTTGGCTGTTGGTAGCGGTTTTTTTTTTTTTTATCGAGGTGATTCCTGCAGGAATCACCTCGATAAAAAAACGCTACCGACAACCAAAGGGTTAACAAGGAGGCTCAATTACTTGTTGGTGGTGGTGGTGTGTGTGTGTGGGGGGGGGGGGAGGGGGGAAGGGGGAGGGGGAAATCCAACGTTTAGTTTGGGACATTTTTGACTCAGTTGACATGGAGCGTCCAATAGAGATGATGATTGTGATTACGGGATAGCATCTGAGAGATTGGTGCAAGGCTTTCCACAAAATGTTTTCATGACACCTATGGCAGAATCTCAGAGGAGCCATTTTAGTGTTGTTTGTTTCTTTCTTTGCTTGAGAGTTTGTTTGTTTGTTTGCTTGTTTGTTTCTTTCTTTATTTGTTTATTTCTTTGTTTGTTTGTTTGCTTGTTTGTTTGTTTGATTGTTTTTGGTTGGTCGGCTGGTTGGTTTGGTTTCTGTTTGTTTGTTTGTTTATTTGTTTGTTTGTTTGTTTGAGAGTCATTTTATTGTTGTTTGTTTTTCTTTTGATTTTTTTGTTTGTTTTTTTCTTTGCTTGTTTTTTTTTTTTTTTGCTTTGCTTGTTTGTTTGTTTGTTTTTGGTTGGTCGGCTGGTTGGTCTGGTTTCGGTTTGTTTGTTTGTTTATTTTGTTTGTTTGTTTGAGAGCCATCTTATTGTTGTTTTGTTTCTTTTTTGTTGGCTGGTTGGTTGCTTGGTTAGTTGGTTTGATGGTCAGCTGGTCGGTTGATCTGTTTATTTCTTTGAGAGCCATTTTATTGTTGTTTGTTTGTTTTCGGTTGATTGGTTGGTTGGTTAGTTGGTTTGATGGTCGGTTAGTTGGTGTGTTTGTTTATTTCTTGAACAACTATTTTATTGGTGTTTGTTTGTTTGTTTGTTACATTGACGCTTGCATTGTTTCAGCGTGCAAAAATAGCGCCACTGAAAAGCGACAGCAAATACTTTTGTCAGTTCGACTAGATTTTCTCAACATTTCTATTCCTGTACACTCAACTTGCAAGCAGTTTACAAGTAACCCACATTTCTCAAGGTTATCGCACAGATGTATTTTTATGATTCTCAGACTAAATGCGTTGATTTCGAATTTAAAAGCGGAAAAGTGGCAATGCAATGCATTGACACGTTCACCACTTGCGGAAGCATTTCAGCGTCCAACATTTAGCCTGCGGGAAACAGTGGGCATGGGTGTCACACCAGCAAAAAATCAGGGCTCATTTGCATAAGTGAGCTTAGTCCTGCGCCAGCCACTAATCAAGGTGCTCCGCTATAGCGGAGCACCTAGATTAGTGGCTGGCGCAGGACTAAGCTCACTCATGCAACTGGACCCTGCGCTGTAAGATCCAGATTTATAGAACTGCATGCGTAGTCTCATGCAGTGCAAACGATTGCAGGTTTTTGAGGCGTGATTTGATTTAAAATGCTAATATTGACATTTTCAGCCCTGGGGTTCAAATCCAATAGAGCTTTTCAGGGGCAAGTTTTTCCGAGTGACTGGCATGTTTATTTCAGAGCCGCTTATTGAAATGGTGTTATTTTATTTATATGTTTTATTAATGTTTTTAATTATCTTATATTATCACACTTTGGGAGGTTACTCTGTTTTTATTCTAAAGTCTGTTTAACTTGTTTAATGAATTTGTATTTATGATTTTCGTATTATTTCCTGTTTACTGTTTTATTTGTCGATAGTTTTTTTTTTCTTTTCTTTTCTTTTACCCTGCGTTTATTCTTAATTTTGTTTTATCTTGTTTTGTTAGTTTTTATGAATGCATTTCATATTATTTAAAAAAACAACAACTGTGTTTCATTTTATGTACCTACATTTTAATTTTCACTTTATTTCATTTTATTTATTTATTTCATTTTCCATTTATTTTATTTTACTAAAGAATTATTTTAGGAAGATTACAAAGTAAAGTAGGTAAGACCACTGTCAGGGGAGAGAAGTGTGCATCGACCAGTGATCATAGATCTACTTCGGTCAAAGCACACAAAAAAAGATTGGAAAGAGGAGGTGCGCTAAGAAAGTGACTGGAAGCAATGCATATGGAATTATTTATTTTATTTTATTTTATTTTATCTTATTTCACCGTGAGCCTGTGAGAACATATTTGGGCGTGCGCGCGCGCAGACACACAAACACACACACACACACACACACACACACACACACACACACACACACACACACACACACACACACACACACACACACACACACACAGATACATCTCATGTGACACACACACACACAGTCTTGAAGCAATTGTGACCGTCTGTACCCGGAAGGCGACGAGTGCACGTGAGGAATACCGCTTCATACCATCCATCACTCTGAGCCTGGGTCAAGACCGACTGTAAGCGCCATTAGGGAATTGTCATTTTGGTGGTGGACCCAGCTGGACGGGGCAAGTGCGAAGGTGTTATCAGACAATAATTGTAAGACAGCTAAGGGCCAGCACAGCAGCCGACCTCTTTGTGGACCGGTCGTCAACCACATCGTCCACGGCGGACATGACCAGCGTGAATTCCGCCGACTGAAAACTAAATCTCAAACCGCAAAATGCCATCAGGCCGACGTCGGCCGTCTTTGGCTTTGCGCACTGGGATTCCGGACATTGCTAAAGTCCGTAACCCATTCACTGCAGAGAAAAAGCAAACGCGATCAAATCGCAAGCGGTATAGATCCTCATGAGCCCCCGCGACTGCGGGGGCTCATGAGGATCTATGCCTCTTGCTGAGACCACTGTGTGTCCATGTTCTTTGGACAATTGCGGCTTTCGGTTGTTCTTTGTACACAGATTTCAGAGACAAAATGTACGTCTCTTGGCAGGGAAAGGGGGGGGGGGGGGTACATGACTTAGTATAGTTCAATTTACATTGAAACATTACAGTGATTTGACTCGCACTGTGCTAAGTGACACGTCACATTACAGTGATTTGACTCGCACTGTGCTAAGTGACACGTCAGCCCACTTTAACTCAGCTTAACCCATTCGACCCCTGAAGCACTACAGCAGGAGATGGATCGACCACGACAATTCAAGGGTAGTGCGGGGTTAGCTTGACGCCATCCGGCGCCAAGCTAACCTGGCACTATCTTTCAATTATCGGGGTCGATCCATCTCCTGCAACCGGTACATAGCTGCCAGGTGACACCTCTAAAACATGGCAAATGCAGCTTTGGGTTCTAATAGGCTAACTCAGGTCAACGCATCTCAGCTCAACCTAAACCCAAACCAACTCGACCTAACCGACACCGAACACAGTCCAACTCAACTCAATCCAATTTCATATCGGCTTAGTTCAGCCAAATTAAACTAAGGCAAGAAAAGCCTCACGGAACTTAAGATAAAGTAAGGTAAGGTAAGGTAAGGTAAGGTATGGTATTCTAAGCTAAGCTGTACACAGGTCAACAACGTTTAACTCATTCGAGACGTTCTGCCTCCGGATACGCGGCTGAAGCCGCGTATCCGGAGGCGGCACGTCTCGAATGAGTTAACTAAGTTGAGTGCGGCTGTACTGACTAATTTGGACTGGTTCGGGGTGTAACGTCCACGGCACCTGAATGATAATGGACGGCCTTAACGGAAGGGGGTGGGGATGAGGGGGTGGATGGGGGGGGGGGGGTAGGGGGAGGGGATATGCGGACATGGCCCTAGCTATTGCCTACGGAGTACAACCTGAATACTGATCAATTCACCAGCACTGCAACTGCGCTACTTACGATTTTTCAAGACCGCTCAAGGAACTTGCTATGGCAAAAGACCTTCTGTTTGTATGGCCGTGTCTCTGTGATGTGATCAACAACGTATTTTTCTCCTTCATTGCCAGTGGCAGCAACATTTTAGCTTTGAGGACACATCCAACACCGAATAATCCCATCGATTCAAGGAACAGGGATATGAATAGGGTCAGCAAGAGGCAAAGAACCTCATGAGCCCCCGCGGCATCTACAGTGGCTCATGCACAATACAATACAATACAATACAGTACAATACAATACAGTACAATACAATACAATACAATACAATACAATACAATACAATACAATACAATACAATACAATACAATACAGTACAATACAATACAATACAATACAATGCAATGCAATGCAATACAATACAATGCAATGCAATACAATACAATACAATAAAACTTTATTAATCCCTCATGGGGAAATTCGCTGTCTGCCCATACAACACATGGCATCATCATTCACTCATTGAAATAATTAAATAACCCATAGCTCTCAATTAAAGAGATGAACTGTAACAGACGTATTGTTACCTGTGTAACACCCTTGGCATCAGAAAAACGTATGGCGGATTCCCCCTGTACTCCTTGACCTGTTCCCTCTCATGCTCAAAATCATGACAATCAAATCTTGCATAGAACTGATTTAAGTCGCTGGCATAGTCCCTAGTTTTGCTCAATACCGGAACAGCTTTTTGTGCTTCTTGTTCCCACCCATCAGATTCATACCCTCCCACACCCGTTTCATGTTACCAGACTCAAACTGTTTTTCTATTTTTTTCGATATGCTTCCTTCCCTGTGATGAAACTCTATGCTCGTGCATAGGGTTCACACAGTAGGTTTAATACAGTACAGTTTTATTAGTGGTTTGTTTTGTGCCGATAGTCCGTGAGGCCCGTGGGCCACTTGGAATCTTTAAGACACGGTTAACACGGAGGAATTTTAGTGAGTTCTAGGTGAGAGCTCAGTCTGTCAGAGGTCTAAATACGTTAGTGCGGGCTATACTGTCAATGGGTACAGACGTGTGTGAGATACCTTAGCCCGTATTCCAAGACTCTGAAACCTAGAATTCAGGTATGTTTTTGAAATGTATTATTGATAGTTGCTTAGTTAAAGGCAGTATGCGTTGGTAAGAGTAATTTGGTTGTATACCGTTGTCTGGTTTGGTTCAGTTAAGTTGGTTTGGAATTCAGTGAGTTAACCGGTGTTTTTCGTATAGTTATTTACCGAGAGGGATAACTAAAGGAATGTGGGGGGTGTATGTCTAAGTCGTTGTAAAGGTAGTACGTGGTTAAGTATAGCCTTTTCCAGCGTATGTATAGCGAGAGTGCTAGGTCAGTTATAGTCTGTTTCAAGGTAGTGACAGAATTATGGGGTGTTACGAAAGTAGTCGGGGTATGAAGCACGTGTGTGTGTGTGAATGAACGTGTGAATTATTTGTATCAACCAGGTTAAGTAATGTTTCTCATATTATCCAATATGTGTGTGTGTGTTTAGCAAGTGTTACGATTTAGGACTTTATTTATTCAGAGTGCTTGTCGGAGGTTGGAGCGACGGACGCCGAGACGTCAGTCACCAGAGACCTAATGCGAAGTCATCTCTCCATCTCTTCACTCGGGGGAGTGAGCGACCGGTGCCGAGACACTTTGGTCACAGCGAAGATACGGTACGAGTAACGAGGACGTCCACGGTACGAGAGACAGGACGACTCGGGAGCGTACGAAGGACTTGCACGCCTAGATGTAAAAGGACTGAACGTAACCAGGCGAGAACACCATGCAGGTTGGAGTGTGAGATACTACTACCTGACCTGGCATTGATAGTGTGTATGTGGATGTGATGTCACTTGAGATGCTGGTAGTTGGGGAGGTGGGGTGTAAATAGAGTGATAATCTTTTGAGCGTTTTCCTTGTGTATATTGTATAAAAGTTCCGTTAGAAAGGAAGCTCGTGAGGTGTATTTTACCGCATGAATGCGCCCGTCTGAGTCAGTGAGTGAGTATAGATTGCTTTACGTCCCGCAAGCGACAAAGGCCTTCTCAGGACGTGCCTGCGCTAAATGAAGAAAAGAACTGCAAGAAGCGCAGACAGGAGGGAGAATTTCAAAAGAAAAATACAGATGAATGGACCAGAAAGACAGAAATACAAACCCCCAAAAGAGTAGAACCCACCTTGCAGGGGTTAGACAAGGTGACCCTAGGAACTAAAAAGTAGACAACCCCACCAAGGTCCCCTAGGGCAGACCCGGTGGGGGTGTCTGAGTCAGTGGCGGTGTATGCGTCTGTTGTGCGAGAGTCTGTGCGTACGACTGGGGGCAAGTCTGCGTGCGTTACATTCCCCTTCCTAAGCTCCCTATGTAGCTCGTTGACCAAGCGCAGATAGACCAAGCTCGTAGATATAGCGCTCCGGGTCTCGCTTACATGTGCTTTGAGTAGAACTCGTGGTGGGGCGCTAAACGACAGAAATATTTAGCCCATTGTGTCCCAGGTACAAAATACCCACAATTAACCAGACAGATCGACTATGATAGTTCAAGGGTGGTGCCAGAATAGCTTGGCACCTTTAGGCGCCAAGTTATCCTGGCACCACCCTTGAACTATCCTGGTCAATCTATATCTTGCTGTGGCCGTGTGTCGGGACTGAATGAGTTAAAAAAACAACAACAAAGGAACAAAAAATGCTGCCTTCCTGGAGCTCCTATGCCACCATAAGCTGATGTAGATGGTTCTAGTCAATGCACAAGCCGCTTTCAGTTACTGACTGCGATGTAAAAGATTCCCGAGCTCCCGCCATTGTGTCCACAATATTTTTGGGATCAACAGAGGCACGGATTAACAAAATGACTGCAACAAGAAAACATTTGCGTCGCATGACAGCAAGATGACGTCATATTCTCGCAATACATCATTTCTAAGTTTGACCTCTCAATCTTCGACGACCTATGATTGTTTAAAAACACTGTACTCCACGAGAAGGCTCTTTGCGGGAAGGAAAAGATTGATTGTACATTGCTTAACGTCCCGACAGCAACAAGGCTTTCTCAGGACGTGCCTGCACTGCCTGTGAAAAAAAAAACAAAAAAAAAAAAAAACAACAGAACATTGAATGTATGTCGCCAGCCGGTCAAATACGTTAAATAAACCTAACACATGGGGCTAAATAAAGCTAAGACCATTTAGCAAAACACATCCAATATCAAGAGCTACAGGCAGTGCACACAGTAGGGAGAGTTTTTAAAAGGCAAATACAGGTGAATTGACCTCGGGTAGACAGAAACACATGCCCCAGAATAGAGAGAAAAACCCACCCTGTGGGGCTGACCAGGGTGACCATGGGAACTAAAAAATACCTAGCCCCACCCAAGTCCCCCAGGGCAGACCCGGGTGGGGTGGGAAGGAAAAGAACAATAAGATTAGAGACAAAATGGCTGCCATGCAACATCTCCTGGTCGCCCGCTCCGGCAGAAATGGTCGCCACCCGCAGTATTCAGTCTAGTAGACATTGTTCCTTCGTTTGCTATATGTCAGGCCCTGTGAATGCTGCATCACGACTGGTATTTCTTTTTGATGACTTTTGGCAATTTGTTGTCCTGTGACTGTTAATTGGATTTTATATTTTTCCTCAGTCCAGCCGTGCGATGCTGGGAGTTGATACTCGCTGATTTTTGTTAGTAGTATGACCATTCGAATGCGCATCTCAGAAGAATAGCGCGCATTATGCTGTGGCAATACAACCAACGTGCTTTTCTCCCCTTTCAATCATCTCAGGAGTGGCTTTTCCCACGCCACGCTGAACGGAATAGCGAGAGTGCATACAACAAAGCGAGTACCAGCAAGCTTCAGGCCCCAACATTCCAGCCGAATGATGTGATGACAGACACCTCCCCGACACAGTGACTGTGTTTCAGTCTTACAACAGCGTGTGCAAGTGTGTACTCTTTAGAAACCATTTGGACTGCTTTCACGTTAATGCTGTAGTTCTACTACTATTGCTTTAAAAATGACTATGAAGTTATATACTAGTGAGTTAAGTTATAATTAAGGTGGTGACTGTTTATGCCGGAGAGACTGTCTAATAGCCGGCGCTGTTCTTAGAGCGACGGGCCCCCAGGTAGCAACTGTGAAAGTATAATTCTCCTATTTTTTGTTTTTTGGTTTATCCTGCGTATTTCTTATTTGTGCAACTAGTCTCAGCCAAGCACAAAAGTGTAAAAACATTATATTACAAAAATGTACGTGTTTAAGAAATACTAAGATAGGGCTGTCTTTAGTTTGCTTTGCGTTAGGGAGGTTCAGGTCGGGTTGGGGCCGGCGTTGGCGCCGGCCATGAGACGCTTTGGCGACGGCCGGGCTTCACCTGTCCCGAACCCCACCCGGGTCTGCCCTGGGGGACTTGGGTGGGGTTAGGTACTTTTTAGTTCCCAGGGTCACCCTGGTCAGCCCCACAGGGTGGGTTTTTCTCTCTATTCTGGGGCATGTGTTTCTGTCTACCCTTTGCCCATTCACCTGTATTTGCCTTTTAAAAACTCTCCCTACTGTCTGCACTGCCTGTAGCTCTTGATATTGGATGTGTGTTGCTAAATGGTCTTAGCTTTATTTAGCCCCATGTGTTAGGTTTATTTAACGTATTTGACCGGCTGGCGACATACATTCAATGTTCTGTTTTTTTTTTTTTTTTTTTTTTTTTTCACAAGCAGTGCAGGCACGTCCTGAGAAAGCCTTGTTGCTGTCGGGACGTTAAGCAATGTACAATCAATCAATTCACCTGTCCCGAGCCATTGTCCATTTGTTGTTTGTAAACTGTTGTGCAAGTGTGGGTGATTGCGAGTTGCACCTGAGGTGGCGAGACAAATTTTCCTGTACGTAGGGCGGTCCGTGGTGCAGTGGTTAAGGCGCCTGCCACCAATGCTAAAGGTGCGTGGTTCGACTACGGGTTCCGGCGTCGGATTTTTCTCCTCTAGTAAGTGTCACCGTTAATTCGGGCGGACCGTCGGGGGTTCTTTCTCCGGGTACTCCGGCTCTTCCTCCCCCTCCACTTTGGTATCAGTTTCAGCCCACTTAATCAAATTTCAAATACAAACGATTTTGAATTTCCAAAAACTACAGTAGCTCGCTTGAGCTTGCCCTTAGCACCACGTGAATGTTCTGTGTTTATGTACAGTGTGTGAGTGAATGCGCGTGATTCACGTGAGCGTGCTTGTTGGGTTCAGTTCGCGGCGGCGCTTTGAGCCGATTTTCAATTGGGATAAAGCGCCTATTTAATGCGCTTATTATTATTATTATTATTTGGAACAATAAAGTTTATTGATTGATTGATTGATTAATAAGTAATTCTGTACCCCCAAGGAACAGATCCGCACGACTTACAGTGTTAGCGATTAGGTGTACAGTATCAAAGTATCTTATGCGTCACCACCATCTCATCAGCTAAGTTTGTGTCTCACCAATATCACATTAAATGAATGTAATTGGGGCCGCAGTCCAATAGCCCGCCCCCCCCCCCCCAAAAAAAAAAAAAAAAAAAAAAAAAAAAAACCAAAAAAACCCCAATCCTCTGAGGGGTTAGGGCTCCGAGGAACACGGCTATGAATTACGTTCAGTAAGAGGCAAAGAACCTCATGAGCCCCGCATCTGCAGGGGCTCATGAGGTTCTTTGCCTCTTGCAGCTGAGTGGCGTTCGCATTTTTTTCGGCAGTGAAAGGGTTAACCAGAAACTGGAACACCGCGGCCTCCGACACTGACTTGTCTCCCCTTGACTCCACTCCTCCCCCTGCCTCCACTCTCGCTTAAACCATAGAAAAACACTTAAGCTTTCAGATCGTCCCCCAACCTACCCCTTCGCTGTCCAACCCCCCACCCCAACCCCCACTCTCCCTCACGCGCCCAAATGACAGAAAAACACTTAAGCCTCCAGATTGTCCCCAACCCCCACCTATCTTCGCTGCTCCCCCTCTTCCTTCTCTCACCCCACCCCCCTCCCCCCCCACCCATCATGCGCCTAACAACCAGAAAACACACATCCCATTCACTGCCTGTGGGCGCAGATTGTGGGTTTTTTTAAATCATCATTACAAATTCAACGTAGAAGATCCTCACCCGTTAAAAGGACACGGACACAGAGTGGCCTCAGCAAGAGGCATAGATCCTCATGAGCCCCCGCGTCTATACCTCTTGTACTTGGGCTGGTGTTCCACCCCCCCCGACATTGAAGAGGTCAATACGCGGAGCCCTGAGATCGAAACTATCAAATTTGCGAGTTCTTCATCTGAAGGCCACGTGACAGTTTACGCGACAGATCAGCCATGACAGTCCAAGGGCAGCTTAGCGTTGGGTGGCAAGATATTACGGGGGGGGGGGGGGGGGGGGGGTACCACCCTTGAGCTATCACCGTCAAACCACATCTTGTTGTCCAGGAATCTGCATGTACTCTCATAACGAGAACTCATTTCACAACCCCAATTAATGCACTACAACAAGAGATGAATCGGACCGACCGTGATAATTGAAGGGTGGTGCCAGATTAGCTTAGGGTCATCAATGCACTGAGAACAGCTTGGCGCCTGATTTTCTCTTGGCAGTGAAAGGGTTAAAATGAACCAATACGGTGTCTTTCTCACCAGTGTTTGACAGGTTCCTGCAACACACAGCGTGTATCCTCACTGGAGCCTGCTCTTGCCAGACTTCGACATGCTGGCTGTTACGAGACCAAGTCAGACGCCGTATGGTCAGAAATCCGGGACAGGCGCATACATCTGAGAAAGCGGGCGATTTTTCCTGAAGGCCACCTTGCATTATAATTAACAGGTCAACAGACAGATCGACCATGATAGTTCAAGGGTGGTGCCAGAATAGCTTGGCGCCTATAGGCGCCAAGCTATTCTGGCACCACCCTTGAACCCTTGAACTATCATGGTCTTGTAATGTCGGTGCCGTCAGGGCCGCCGCTCTTCCCTGACCCCGAGTCCACTGTTTCAAACTTTCTTACTGACCCTTCCCCCCAAAACTACATAAAAACGATCTGATCTCGACACAGACTACATTGTCCTCCCCCAATATTCCCCAGCCGCCCCCCACCCCCAACCTCACCCCTTCCCCAAAACTCGCCCGAAAAACAGTTAGACCTCGACATTGGCGCAATCAGCGCGTCTCCGCTGAATCTGCATTTCGTCGGCAGCATTTGTACCCGCCCCTAAATCCCCCCGGCTTGGGCCCGAAAGAATAGAAATTGATGGAGAGGGGACAGGTTACAGCCAGTGCGATCAGTCTAGGGAGGATAACGTTATTTTCCCCCCCTCTTTGTTAGCGCCCACTGCTACGGCACACTGGTTGCCTACCTTCGATTCGCTACCGCCAGCGGTAGTGAATCGAGGGAGGCAACCAGTGTGGTGTTACAGACAGCAGTACAGGTCAGTTGCTGCAGTCAGCGCGATATTGAGGTTAATACCGTAATGCCAGTCAGCGCTAACTGTCCGTGACGCACTAGACCGAGCCGGAAGTGCCTTGAGCAGCTCAGCGCATAATTTCGACATACACTAATTTATTATAAAGTCTTAGTCTGAAGAATACATACCAAGTAAGAACTATTCCTATATCTGAATCAGGTCAAAGATGGTAAGTTGCGCCCCATTACTTACTTACTTATGCCCATCACCCCCCCTGGGGCATAGGCCGCCGACAAGGTCCCTCCAGCCGTCTCTGTCCTGGGCGAGTCTCTCCAGCTGTCCCCAGGTGTGGCCCATCTTCATGGCATCTGTCTCCAGGTCACGTCGCCAGGTGTTTCGTGGCCGACCTCTCTTCCTTTTTCCCTGTGGGTTCCATCTTAGGGCTTGCTTTGTGGTGTTGGTTGCTGGCTTGCGTAGTGTGTGACCTATCCATCTCCAGCGGCGTTGTTGAAGCTCCACTTCTGCAGGCTTCTGCTTTGTCCGCTGCCACAATTCCTCGTTGCTGATTTTGTCCGGCCAGCGTATCCCGAGGAGCCTTCTCAGACTGTTGTTGATGAACGTCTGTATTTTCTTGGTGGTCAACACTGTGGTCCTCCAGGTCTCTGCTCCATAGAGGAGTACTGGTTTCACATTGGTGTTGAACAGTCGGATCTTGGTGTTGACTGACAGATCTCTTGAAGTCCAGACGTTCTTTAGCTGGAGAAATGCTGCCCTGGCCTTGCCTACCCTGGTCTTCACATCAGCATCCGTCCCCCCCCCCCCCCTTCTTGTCGACTATGCTGCCGAGGTAGGTGAAGCTCTCCACCTCTTCTAGCGCCTCGCCTTCCAGTGTGATGGGCGTTCCACTGGCAGCGTTGACTTTCAGCACCTTGCTCTTTCCACGGTGGATGTTCAGGCCTAGCCTTGCGGAGTTCACTGCCACTGCGTTTGTCTTTTCTTGCATCTGTTGTTGGGTGTGCGAGAGCAGGGCTAGGTCATCTGCAAAGTCCAGGTCGTCCAGTTGGGTCCAAAGTGTCCATTGGATGCCATTTCGCTTCTGTGCTGTGGATGTCGTCATGACCCAGTCGATGGCCAGAAGGAACAGGAACGGTGACAGCAAACACCCCTGTCTCACCCCTGTCCGGACTTGGAAGGCGTGGGTGAGCTGGTTTCCACAGATCACTCTGCAGGTCAGTCCCTCGTAGGAGTTCCTGATGATGTTGGTGAGCTTTTCAGGTACTCCATAGTGTCTCAGCAACTTCCACAAGGTGGCTCTGTTGACGCTGTCGAAGGCCTTCTCGTAATCAAGGAAGTTGATGTAGAGGGACGAGTTCCACTCTAGCGACTGTTCCAGGATGATTCGCAGCGTGGCGATCTGGTCAGTGCATGATCGGTCCTTGCGAAAGCCCGCCTGTTGATCTCGAAGTTGGGGGTCCACTGTGTCCTTCATCCTGTTGAGTAGGATCCTGCTGAAGACCTTGCCTGGGACAGACAGTAGGGTGATTCATCTATAGTTGGCACAGTTGCTGAGGTCTCCATTTTTTGGCAGCTTGACCAGGTAACCCTCCTTCCACTCTGCTGGCACTTGTTCTCTCTGCCAGATTTTCCTGAAGAGGGGGTGGAGCATCTCGATTGTGGTTTCAGTATCCGCCTTTAGCGCTTCTGCCGGTATACTGTCGGGTCCGGCTGCCTTGCCCGACTTGAGCTGTTTGATGGCTTTCCGGATCTCCTCCTTGGTGGGCTCGCTACAGTCTATCGGCAAGTCTCTCTCGGCTACCTGAATGTCTGGTGGGTCTTGTGGAGCTAGCTGGTCTATTTAAGAGCTCCTCAAAGTGCTCCTTCCATCTGTTCTTCTGTCCCTCCTCTCCTTGGATGGCTCTTCCCTGTTTATCCTTTACTGGCCTCTCTGGCTTGGCAAACTTCCCTGAAAGCTTTTTTGTGGTGTTGTAGAGCTCTCTCATGTTTCCATGTCGGGCTGCCTCCTCTGCTTCTTGTGCCAGTGACTCTACAAAATTTCTCTTGTCTGCCTTGATGCTATTCTTTACTATTTTGTTGGCTGTTGTGTATGCCTCCTGAGCGCGGGCCTTCTCTGTTCTTGTGCGGCTGTTGTTTACTTCTGCTTTCTTCTTCTTTCTATCTACTACTTTCTCGAGTGTCATTGGTGTTATCCACTCTTTGTGAGTGTGCTTCATGTAGCCCAACACCTCCTTGCATGCTGCAGTTACTGAGTCTCTCACCCCTCTCCACTGCTCGTCAATGGTTCCTTCGTCCAGAAGCTCTTGGAGAACCTGGAACCTGTTGGAGAGGGCGAGTCTGTACTCCTCATGCTTGCCTGAATCTTTCAGCAGCGTAGTGTTGAACCTCTGGCGCTGACAGGTCTCGCCGGTCCAGTTCCTCTTCAGCTTTAGTTTCATTCTGGCAACAACCAGGTGGTGGTCTGAAGCAACGTCGGCTCATCTCTTCGCTCGGACGTCCTGGAGAGATCTTCGGAACCTTCTCGAGATGCACACGTGGTCGATCTGATTCTCTTGCGCCCCATGACAGTAACGAAAGACAATAGGCTGCGCCCCTTTATCGTGAGGGAGTCCACACAGTCATACATACAGAGTTATTCTCTTAGTCTAAAGAATACAATCCAAATAAGAGCTATTCCTAAATACATCTGAATCAGGTCAAAGATGGTAAGTTGCGCCCCATGACAGTAACGAAAGACAATAGGCTGCGCCCCTTTATCGTGAGGGAGTCCACACAGTCATAAATACACAGTTTTGCGTCCAGTTGCAGTGACTGACTTAGCGCGGCAACGTTAACCCATTCAGCCCTGACACACTACAGTTAGTTAGTTAGTTATTTGGGTTTAACGCAGTGCAGGCAACTAAGGCCATCTCACGGCGGCTGACGCACTACAGCAGGAGATGGGTCGACCATTGATTCAATGATTCAATGATTCAATGAAGCTTTATTTATCAACGGTTGAGGCATTGACATCGTCACAGACATAGCCATTTTTCAAACCTGCCGTTGCTACAAAACTACGAGACAAAATACAAAAAAAACTAAGTATATAGTGAAATGTAAATGAAACTGACAAAAACATTGCTAGTTTTAGGGAAAGAAAGTCCCATGACAATCTCACACACCTAAACTGACACACACACACACACACACACACACACACACACACACACACACACACACACACACACACACACACACACACACACACACCATCACACACGCACACACAGAGTTTGTAATTGGGAGCATACATAATCAGGGTTACAGGGCAGTATATATTTCACAACGTAATGATTACGACTGCTTCGAGAAGTACTTGAAGAGACTGATTTTGAAACGGGCTAGAGAGGAAGCGGATTTTACATAATCAGGAAGCGTGTTCCAAGTCTGCGTTCCCGCGAATGACAAACTAGATTTGTATATATCAATTCTTGTTTGGGGGACTAAGAAAAGTTGCCTAATATTACCAAGCCTAGATTCCGACTTAGAGAAAAGAGTTGTGATATATTCTGGTATTTTCTGCTTCCACACTTTGAACATAAAAATAGCCTTATTGTATTTAAAGTGGTCTTGCAGCGGCAGAAATCCTATTTTGGCGAGTTTTTCTTCTGTTGTGAGTCGTGGGTCAGGAAGGATTAACTTTGCTGCCCTTCTGTGTAACGAGTTGAGTCTCTTCAAGTGGACTTCACTGCATCCATCCCACACCGTTGACGCGTAATCAATATGAGAACGTATGTGAGCATTATAGAATAGTTTGCGCGTGTCCGAGTCGGTGTAATATTTCAGTTTGGACAACATGAAAAGATTTTTGGCTACCGTTCTGCATAGAGTGTCCGTATGAGCCTTCCACTTAAGCTGACTGTCAATTGTAACCCCTAGTAGGCGGTGTTCATTAACGTGTTCTATTTGCCTGCCCTTTAATAAAAGGTTAAGTAACAGGGGTGCTAACTGGTGTTTTTGACGAGTGGCGATTATCATAGATTTGGTTTTAACTGGATGAACAATCATAGAATTCCTGTGACACCATTCAGACACTTCATCAAGACTATGCTGCAAGTTGGAAGAAATTACTTGTATATCTTTGTTAGTCATATGAATGGAAGTGTCATCAGCAAAAAGATCACATTGTACGTTCTTGCAAGTTATATGAAGTGGCAGGTCATTGATGAATAGACAAAATAATAAGGGACCAAGCACGGATCCTTGGGGAACTCCATACTTTATATCTTTTAGAGAAGAGTAAGATCCATTCACTAGAACTTTTTGTTTACGATCAGTTAGGTATGATCTAAAAAATGCAACTACTTCTGTACTATTCAAGTATTTCTGAATCTTTGTCATTAGAGTGGTGTGATTGATTAGGTCAAAGGCCTTTTTAAAGTCTAAGTAAACGACACCTGTTATCTGGGATTTGTTCATACCGTGGAGCCATGCGTCAACGAGGCGCGTGAGTGCAGTGTGGCACGAGTGTTGTGGGCGAAATCCGGATTGAAAGGGGTGCAGGAGCTTGCGGTTTTCTAAGTAGGCAAGCAGGTGTTTGTGGACATGCCTTTCAAGCGGCTTTGATAGAACTGATAATAAGGAAATCGGTCGATAGTTGTTAGGGTCAGAACGATCTTTAGTTTTTGGAAGTGGAATGACTTTAGCATATTTTAGTTTGTTAGGGAAAGTATGTTGCTTGATACAAAGGTTGTAAATGTACGTAATAGACTCTACTATGTTCGGCAGGGATAACTTAAGTATTTGCGGTCTGATGTCATCAGGTCCCGAAGACTTTTTATTTGGTAGTTTACTAATGAGCAAACCCACCTCATGAACTGATAGCAAGGGAATGCTAAAGGGGTCTGTGTCCTCTGTTCTGTGTTTACAGAATTCAGAAAGCAAATTAGAACATTCATACTTACTGCTATTAATTGAGGCATTTAGAGTTTCAGCGACTGAAAGAAAATGATTATTAAAAGTTTCTGCCGTAAGACTGCTGGGAATGGTTGTTGAAGTGCCAGGGGAGCCTTTAGTTAGAGTGTTTAATAGGCGCCAGATAGTGGAAGTATCCTTACTGTCTTTCACTGTGTCACGGATTAACTTTTTCCTTGACTCTCTGATCATGTACTTAACACGGTTACGTTGTTGCTTAAATTCAGGAAATAGTTTTCGACTACGCAGATCATCTCTGAGCGCCATCGCTTGCATTATTTCTGGGGTTAACCATGGAGGAAGAGTGTTTGATTTAACCCTTCTCTCATCAAGGGTAGTGTCGGCGCCAAGCTAATCTGGCACTGCCCTTGAATTATCATGGTCGATCCATCTCGTGCAACTGGTGCATAGTCATTAGATGACGCCTCCAACATTTGGGAAATACGGCCGACGGGCTGAATGAGTAACAGATAATTGTCTCTGCACCCGTGAGGTCACTGAAACAGACCAGATGACTCCAGCCTCATGTTGCAGGACATTATTCCAGGCCAGTAACTGCCAGTCGAATGTCCCTCTGCAGTGCGACCAGATTTTTTTTTTTTTTTTTTTTTTTTTTGCGTGTGACTAAAAATAATTTAAAAACAAAGCTGTTGAAACTACGAAAGGCTATGGTTATTGAAAATTACGTGCACCTCAACCCTGGTCTGCATCTGCTGATGGCGCTAGCAAAGACAAAAAAAAAAAAAAAAAAAAAAAAAAAAACAATATAGGCCGATAAGTAGGTTAAAAAAAACCCAAACAAACAGCAATCCAGAGTTGCCACATTCCTTCTGCATATGAAGATAAGTAGCGGCTAATGTCTCTGTTTGTCTATTTTGACAAAGGGTATTTACCCGAAATATTAATAAATTGTGTTGTACCGTTTTTTCTAAGCGTGTTTCTTTCTCCGTTGGGTACTTCCAAACAAACAGCGCATCTTGTGACGTAAACGGTGAGCTTTTCACTCATTCAGCCTCGACACACCACAACAAGACACGGACCGAGCATAATAGTTCAAGGGTGGAGCAAGAATAGCTTGGCGCCCATAGGCGCCAAGCTATTCTGGCACCACCCTTGAACTATCATGCTCGATCTGTCTCTAGAATCGTTATACAGTCCTTTAGGGGGCAACCTCAAAATTTGGGGATTTCGGTCCTGGGGAAGAATGTTCATCCATGTTTTAGTTCAGATGCGTGCAAGTTTCACCTATTTCTGATTTCCGAAAGGTTTAATGTTCCTCCTGAACAAAGCTGGGGTCATCAGGATGCCGAGAAAAGACGTTTCTCTACCTCCTGTTTGCACCGGAAGTGTACAGACTGATGTTCCGACAGCCTCTCAGAGTCAGTATCGGGGTGAGAAAAGACATGAGGCGGGCCAACTGCGGCCAACGTACTGGGAACGTTTCATTATCTGTCAAAACAGTGTTTTGCACCGGATTGTGCACAGACCAGATGGCAGCCCCATCGCCCCGAGTCTTGTGTAACTGTTTCTGTAACATCCTTCTCCCATTCTTCTTTCTTTCCTCTAGTCCTAGCGTCGATTTCGTCTGAGAGGTGTGTGTGACAGTGTGAAAGTAGCGTCTGATTAGCTACTTGGGGACTGGGAACTTGTATTTTGCCATTAATGGTGACTTTATAGCTTGTTTACAAAGTGCGTTGTATTTTGTTTTTTTGTAAATTGCGTTTTTGTAATTAGTTATTTTTGTACAATTAGTTTTTGTTAAGCGCCTAGAGCTCTAATCTGAGGTTAGGCGCTATACAAGTACTCATTATTATTATTATTATTATTATTAACACCTTCATACCCAGCGTCTCGAAACTGTCTCTGAAGCAATAACAGATTCACAGCTAGACAGCTCTACTCGTCACGGACATGAATGAGATCAGCAAGAGGCATAGATCCTCATGAGCCCCCGTAGTTGCAGGGGGCTCATGAGGATCTATGCCTCTTGCATTTGAGTTGCGCTTTGTTTGTCCATTGCGTAGGAGTTAATTTTTCAGCAAACAATAAAAAAAAAATGTATTAAGTCATTGTAATCTTAAATTCATCTTTTTTGTTGGTATTTCTTGGTGTGAATTTGTAATCTTAGTATGTTAAGATGATCGCCACGAAATGTTTTTCAAAATTACCCACTCCCATAAATAAATAGTTACGGTGTGTGATTAGCAAACTGCGGAACACCACGCTAACCCATTCAGCCCTGACGCACTACAGCAGGAGATGGGTCGACCATGATAATTCAAGGGTAGTGCCAGATTAGCTTGGCGCCTGTCGGCGCCAAGCTAATCTGGCACTGCCCTTGAATTATCACGGCCGATCCATCTCCTGCAATAGGTGCATAGTCGTTAGATGACGCCTCCAAAGTTTGGGAAATACGTGCGTCGGGCTGCCGATGAACTAAGAAGGTATACGCGCTAAAAACTGCGAATGCGGGGTCTCATGAGGATCTATGTCTCTTGCTGGCATCATTTTTAAAGGGGTTAAAAGCAATGAGCAGTGGCTTCATAGGCATAATTGTCTCAACGTTTTTCACCTTGTCTGGTGCCGTATTGTTCATTTCCACCAAACTGAATGTTTCCTAATCTAGGCGCAACCGTTTTTAGCGGGTAAACTACCTTCTTAGCGTGCTGTTCTGAGGTTTGCCAGTCACGCCGTAACAAAAGACACTGACAGACATTCTCGACTTTTCCAATCGTCGATCCTTCAAAGAAAGACAATCATCCCTTCTCGGGTCTCCGTTCCATTAGCAGGGAAACACAGTTGCTTTGATTTTGTCAGTTCCAATGGTAAAAAACATAGTAAGATGGAAAGGTCGTGATTTTCTGTGTCTTCAAAATATGTAGAAATTTACACGCACAAGCGAGCTACAGTTCGCATTCAGTTTCAGCTACAGAAGATGGCTGAAACATTACGCACAAGCGAGCTACAGTTCGTATTCAGTTTCAGCTACAGAAGATGGCTGAAGCATTGCCACTCAAGGGCCTTACCATTTTAACCCTTTTAATCCCGCGGCCGCATTTCCCTTTTTTTTGAGGTGTCACCTAACGATTATATAACAGCCGCATGAGATGAATTGACCATGATAATTCAAGGGCAGTGCCCGATTAGCTTGGCGCCTTCAGGCGCCAAGCTAATCTGTCACTATCTTTGAATTATAATGGTCAGTCCATCTCCTACGTTGGGGCTAAATGGGTTAACTTGGCGCGTGGCCATACACGAAGCTGATAAGACACTATTCATGAGCTGTGTCGATCCATCTCCCACTGCTCACGCCAAGTGATTCTGAAACTGCGCGTTTAACCCTAGCCATTTCTCGCATCCAATCACCTCTATTGACGTGGATGTAACTGTGAGAGCTCACCCACCGAAACCAATCACCTCTACTGGCGTGGATGTAACTGTGAGAGCTCACCCACCGTAACCAATCACCTCTATTGGCGTGGATGTAACTGTGAGAGCTCACCCACTGAAACCAATCACCTCTATTGGCGTGGATGTAACTGTGAGAGCTCACCCACCGAAACCAATCACCTCTATTGGCGTGGATGTAACTGTGAGAGCTCACCCACCGAAACCAATCACCTCTACTGGCGTGGATGTAACTGTGAGAGCTCACCCACCGAAACCAATCACGTCTATTGGCGTGGATGCAACTGTGAGAGCTCACCCACCAAAACCAATCACCTCTATTGGCGTGGATGTAACTGTGAGAGCTCACCCACCGAAACCAATCACCTCTATTGGCGTGGATGTAACTGTGAGAGCTCACCCACCGAAACCAATCACCTCTATTGGCGTGGATGTAACTGTGAGAGCTCACCCACCGAAACCAATCACCTCTATTGGCGTGGATGTAACTGTGAGAGCTCGCCCACCGAAACCAATCACCTCTATTGGCGTGGATGTAACTGTGAGAGCTCGCCCACCGAAACCAATCACCTCTATTTGCGTGGATGTAACTGTGAGAACTCGCCCACCGAAACCAATCACCTCTATTGGCGTGGATGTAACTGTGAGAGCTCACCCACCGAAACCAATCACCTCTATTGGCGTGGATGTAACTGTGAGAGCTCACCCACCGAAACCAATCACCTCTATTGGCGTGGATGTAACTGTGAGAGCTCACCCACCGAAACCAATCACCTCTATTGGCGTGGATGTAACTGTGAGAGCTCACCCACCGAAACCAATCACCTCTATTGGCGTGGATTTAACTGTGAGAGCTCACCCACCGAAATCAATCACCACTATTGGCGTGGATGTAACTGTGAGAGATCACCCACCGAAACCAATCACCTCTATTGGCGTGGATGTAACTGTGAGAGCTCACCCACCGAAACCAGTCACCTCTATTGGCGTGGATGTAACTGTGAGAGCCCACCCACCGAAACCAATCACCTCTATTGGCGTGGATGTAACTGTGAGAGCTCACCTACCGAAACAAATCACCTCTATTGGCGTGGATGTAACTGTGAGAGCTCACCCACCGAAACCAATCACCTCTATTGGCGTGGATGTAACTGTGAGAGCTCACCCACCGAAACCAATCACCTCTATTGGCGTGGATGTAACTGTGAGAGCTCACCCACCGAAACCAATCACCTCTATTGGCGTGGATGTAACTGTGAGAGCTCACCCACCGAAACCAATCACCTCTATTGGCGTGGATGTAACTGTGAGAGCTCACCCACCGAAACCAATCACCTCTATTGGAGTGAATGTAACTGTGAGAGCTCACCCACCGAAACCAATCACCAGAATCCTTTTCAGATTTGCTCGTGTATATCTTGTCGCTATTCCAATTTTTTTCTGACGACTTATAGAAATGCACTTCTATGTAATGCGTTTTTGCAAATCTTCATAAAGAACTAAACATACCAGGGAATGCAATGCAGCCAGCGGACAAAAAAAGCAGACGAGTGTCCAATGACTTCGCGTACAAAACTACCCAATGCGCAGAAGGCCATCGGGCCGACGTCGGCCCGATGGTCTTCTGCGCATTGGGTACTGATGCGAGAAACGTTTTCTGCAAACAAAACGAACTATATACTAATGGTCAAGACTTAAGGGCCACTTTTTATCGCAGACGCACCGACAACGCCACACAAATAATGTACTAGTACTTGGAGTGAGTACTTTGCTAATTTATTCAGTAACAATTTCATTTAAGTTTTGAGTAAATCAAGCAATTGTAACAACAGCAATACGTTACAATGTTCACCCACCCCTCATTTGAAAAGTCACACAAGACTGGTCCAGTCAGTAACTAGTGCACCCACCGTTTGCAGCCAAGCATTCAATGCAGCGTTGGCACATGGAGTTCACCAGGGTTCGGAGAACATGTTGTGGGATCGCTTTCCACTCTTGATGCAGGAACTGAGTCAGCTGGGGGACGCCTTGAGGTGGGCGGTGGTTGATGACTACACGTTGCCCCAGCACGTCCCAGAGGTGCTCGATGGAAGCCAGATCAGGTGAACGAGCTGGCCACTCCATCCTCATGATGCCCCGTTGCTCAAGGTACTCATCCACCATACGGGCGCGATGAGGTCGAGCGTTGTCGTCCTGCAGAACAGCATTGTCGCCTATGGCTTGGAGAGCTGGCTGGATGAGGGGATGCACAATCTTGATCCGATAGCGCAGTCTAGTCAAGGTGCCTCGGATGACATGGAGGGGGGTCCTGTCTTCCCTTCTGAAGCCTGCCCAGATCATGACTGAGCCTCCTCCATAGCGATCCACCTCTTGGGTGCATCCATCTTTGAATCGCTCGCCCTGGCGTCTCCAGACACTTACCCTGCCGTCGTTGCGGGACACAGTGAACCGTGACTAATCAGTAAACAGAACCTGAGTCCACTAGAGTCTGTTCCACCTCACATGTTGACGACACCAGGCAACCCGGGCTCTGCGATGAGCTAGAGTGCGGGGTATTCTCACTGCTGCTCTGCATGAAGCCAGGCCAATTTCGCGCAGACGTCGGCAGACTGTGCTTCTGCTGACGTTAACGTTTGCAGCTTGCATCATTTGACGTCGCAGAGTGGTTGACGTGACAGTTCGGTCGCGCAGAGCCGCCACACAGAGGTATCTGTCCTCACTTCTGCTGGTGCAGCGCGGGCGTCCTGAGCAGGGTCGTCGTTCTGCCCTTCCAGTTTCTTGGAATCGTGTCAGCAGCCTCTGGATCACTGAATGGGACACACCAAGACGTCTCCCAACTTCTCGTCCGGAAATTCCATCCTGCAGCCATGCTAGCGCCCGACCTTGATCTACTGGCGTTTAGGCTTTCGTCGTGGTGGCATGGTGAAGCACTCAGACTTTAGCACGTGCATCACAACTTTACCGAGTTTTTTTCCCACCTGCCTGCCTTTGGTACGCTTGCCAATATCGCACAGCGTTTCACAAAAACTGACGATGTTTCACGTGTATTTGACACGTTCGTGGAAATTGATGAATTGTTGTCTATTGTTCCCTGTACAGTGGACTGTCTAAGGTCAACTTTTAACCTATTTGGATCAAAAGAACATTGTATTTTATTAGCGTACTTGCGACGATAAACAATGACACAAAAAGTGGGGTGGCCCTTAAGTTTTGACCATTAGTATATATTAGTATAGTAGAGCAAGCACCGCGACGCAACAGTGTGCGCTCACAAAGAAGACTCGGACAAGAGTCACGCAATCTTCTGAGAATAAAAAAGAAGAGGAAAACAAACTGAAGATGGTAACAAAAGTTTCCAAAGTTGCAGTAACAATCCATGTTAATCCCCTGACTGCTACTGACGATACCGCCGAGCATCTAGAACGATGCCAGTATCTGGAACCACCATCACACAGGCATTTCATGACCGGCTTCTTTCTGAAAGTCTGCCTGAGACACGCTGTAACAAACGAGGCCGGCAAAAGACATTGCTCCTCATGAGTCTCCGGCCGCAACTGCAGGAGCGCATGAGGATCTATGCCTTTTGCATTTGCATTAACCCATTCAGCCTGACGCCCTACAGCAGGAGATGGGTCGACCATGATAATTCAAGGGTAGTGCCAGATTAGCTTGGCGCCTGTCGGCGCCAAGCTAATTTGGCACTGCCCTTGAATTATCATGGTTGATCCATCTCCTGCAACTGGTGCGTAGTCATTAGATGCCGCGTCCAAAATACGGGCTGAATGAGTTAAAGATGGTAAAGTTGGTATGGAAATCAATTTCTGTGCACGAGACATATATCTTCAGTCTCCTTTTTATCTTCATGAATGTCCTCATTTTCGGGAATGTGTGTGTATGTGTGGGTGGGGGGTGGGGGTGGGGGTGGGGTGGGGGGGGGGGGTAGTTATTTCTCTGGCTGGTCTTATATTAACTATAATATGAGTGTCCTAAGCAGTGCAGGGTCTGAGGCCTTCAGTGTATGCTGTCAAGAAAAAGCACATTCAGCGTTCCATTTCCCCCCTCCCCCCCCCCCCTCCCCCCTCTGCACTCAGTGTCTCGTCTTTCCCATATCCTGTCATAGCTTTTAAATTGTTCAGTGGCAGAGCTGGAAGGCTCCTATTAATTTTAGCTCTGGTTGCTATGCAGCACACGCATTATACACTACGCATTAAAAAAAAAAAACAACTGTACAAAGTTTTGGAGAAGATATCTTTTTAATGCCTGGAGATTTTAAAATTCTGACTGCATCACGTAAAAGATTACGGACTTGTGCATAAAACCCAACAAACTGCATCTACTCTTGCGTTGCCTTTAAGTTACAACCCTTTGAACGAGACACCCCCAAAATCGAAAGTTGCACGGTAACATTCTCATGTAAAACGCGTTGTTTATCAAAAACTGCTTGAGTTTCATCCGGAGTTTCGTAAATCTGATTAGACCATTTAAAAGGGCATGCATATAATATCTCCAAATGCTGCAAATGAGTTTTATTTTAAAGAAAACTGTTGCTGTTGTGGTCTGAATAAGACACGCACCCCCTAAAACATCACTTGTACCAGTTTCAGACGCATGCCGTCCATTCGCCAGCGAATGATTAAATTCCGAGTACTATCATGAAAAGGAGAAGAATTTCTCTTTTCAAGTGCAACCAAAAACATTCATTTTGAGCAAGAATTGTGCATTTTACTGCAAGAGAAGCTCACCTACTCCTGATTACAAACATTTCAACTGATGGAGCAATTTTCATTCGTTTATTTTTAAAAAAGAAATTCAAATTATCAGATGGTTTGGCAAGCGTTTCATGAGGCGTTATAGCTCTAGTAATGTTTTTTTTTGTTTGTTTATTTTACACAACATACGTAGTTCCGCAAGGGGGAATGGGGAGGAGGGGGCGGGCGGGGAGGGGTGGGGGGTGTCGAGGGTGAGATGTAGTGCATCGCTTATAATAATAATAATAATAATAATAATAATAATAATAATAATAATAATAATAATAATTAATAATAATAATAATAATGAGTTCTATGGCGCTTAACCTCAGGTAGAGCTCTAGGCGCCTTCCAAATTTCAAAAATACAATTACAAAAACTGTACACAATATTACACGCACGCACACACACACACACACACATATTCACACACACACATACACACACACACACACACACACACACACACACACACACACATTCCAGGCACAACAGCAAAACTATGATATCAAAACGTTTACTTTTCAACAAGTAACTTGAAATAACACACATTTTTTACCGTCTTATTGAATGCGTGTGTGTGAGTGTGTGTGTGTGTATGTCTGTGTGTGTGTATGTGTGTGTGTGTGCGCGCGTGTTTGTGTGTGTGTGTTTGTGCGTCTGTGTGTGGTAGTGTGTGCCTGTTCTAACGTGTGTGTTACTAAAACAGTAAAGCAACACACACACACACACACACACACACACACACACGTGCACACACACACACGTGCAGACACACACACACACGTGCACACACACACACACGTGCACACACACACACACACACGTGCACACACACACACACACACACACACACACACGTGTGCACACAAACACACACACGCTCGAACGCACGCACGCACATGGACTGAAGGAGACGGTAAAACATGTGTGCTATTTCAAGTTACACACACAGAGAAGTAAAGGTTCTGAGATCATAAGCGATGTAGTAGATCTCATCTTGACACCCTCGCTCCCCCCTTCCCCTTCCCACCCCATTCCCTCCCCCCCCCCCCCCCCCCTTGCGGTTGAACTGAATTTCATTTTGTGCATAGGTATTGACTCGATGCACTGTTTTACAGAGTGTGTGGCTTTATAAGAGTTATTGCTACTCTTATTTTTCGTTTTTTCCGTGTCTTTTCTCCTGCTGTTTTGATTGTGGTTATGTTCATAAGTGTAGTAGTGTTTGTACAATAAAGAAACAACACAAATAAACAAGTAGTCAGTCGACAAATCACACGAACATAAAGCAATAAAGCAGTTACATACACGTTAGCACACGCGCACTTAAACACACGCGTACGCACTAACGCACGCAAGCACGTGCACACACAGACAGACAGACTCAAAAAGACGGTGAAAATGTGTGTTATTGATGAGAAAAGTGAATGTTTCGAGGTCATATGCTACATCTCACCCTCGACACCCCCGGGGCCCCTCCCCCGCCTCGCTCCCCCTCCGCCGCCTGGCTTCCACCCCCTCCCCTCCCCCAACCCCCCCACTCCCACCTCCATCTGTGGTACAACTTATTATGCTGTATCATGAGCATGACTGGAGTAAAAACGCATCAAGGAACGCTCTAAGCCATCTGATGATTTGAATTCCTCAGAAACAAAATGTTTGCATTCGCCTCTTAGAAGAGACCAACGAAATGTTTTGATTCGAGGGGTAGGTCGGCTTTTGTTGCGATAAAATCCATAATTCTCGCTTAAAATGAATGTTGTTAGTTTCATTTGATAGAGAAATAATCCTCCTTCTCAATATATTACTCGGAATTTAAATCACTAGCCGGAAAATGGGAGATATGCGTCTGAAACCGGTACAAGTGATGTTTTTGTGGGGTGAATGTCTTATTAAGACCACAACAGCAAAAGTTTTCTTTCAAAATAAAAAGCATTTGCAGCATTAGGAGATCAATCAATGCCCTTTTAAATGGCGTAATCAGATTTACAAAGCTCCGGATGAAACGTGAGCAGGGCTTGATAAACAACGCGTCTCACCTGAAATGTTACCTCGCAACTTTCGATTTTGGGGGTGTCGTTTCAAAGGGTTGTAACTTAAAGGCAACGCAACGGAAAAAGATGTAGTTTATTGCATTGTATCCATAATTGTGTAAACATTTTTGTGTTTAGACAGAATTTTAAAATATTCAGGCATTAGAAAGATATTTTCGCCAAAACTTTGTAAATTTGTTTTTAATGCATAGTGTATACGTCAGTAGCTAGGGACCGATCGAGAGCCTTATTCGCATGGCAACACCTGTCAAGGATCGACCACGATAGCTCAAGGGTTACGTCTGTTTCGCATGCGGAAGCTTGCCAGTGTTCATTCACGTTGCTTGTCGAGGGTCATCTATGCGATAGTTTAAGGGCAGTGCTAGATTTGCTTCGCGCCTGTTCAGGCGCCAAGCAAATCTGGCATTACCCTTGAGAGATAGTAACTATGGGCGGAAATGGACAATTTATATCTATCCCGAATTTCCAGGATTTTTCGACCGCTTACTCCCATGCCCTAACGCCGCCCGTTTTTCTATGTTTCTCCTTATTTTTTTCAGTAAAATAAAGGTTTCCAAATTCAATGTCATTAAAATTAATATTTTTTATTATAAAATGAATCAAGACGAATTACTTCTTCTAAATGATATCAATGCTGTAGAAAACAAAGACTTAGACTCGAAAAAACAGCGCCTTCTTTCTGTAGTTGTGTCAGGCAAGACAAAAGGTCACAGGTCAAGGGTTAAGACCAAGGTCAAGGTCATGATCACCAAGGTCAATGTCACCAAGGTCAAGGTCACCAGTCACAAGGTCAAGATCACCAGGTCGCAAGATCAAGGTCACCAGGTCAAGGTCATCGGGTCAAGGTCATCGGGTCAAGGTCACCAGGTCAAGGTCATCGATCACAAGGTCAAGATCACCAAGGTCATGGACCAAGGTCATGGGTCAAGGTCACCAAGGTCATGGATCAAGGTCACCAAGGTCATGGTTCAAGGTCACCAAGGTCAAGGCCATGGGTCAAGGTCACCAAGGTCATGGACCAAGGTCACCAGGTCAAGGTCATGGGTCAAGTCACCAAGGTCATGGACCAAGGTCACGGGTCAAGGTCATCAAGGTCATGGGTCAAGGTCACCAAGGTCCCCCCACCCGGGTCTGCCCTGGGGGACTTGGGTGGGGTTAGGTACTTTTTAGTTCTCAGGGTCACCCTGGTCAGCCCCACAGGGTGAGTTTTTCCTCTCTATTCTGGGGCATGTGTTTCTGTCTACCCTTGGTCCATTCACCTGTATTTGCCTTTTTTAAACTCTCCCTACTGCCTGCACTGCCTGTAGCTCTTGATATTGGATGTGTGTTGCTAGATGGTCTTAGCTTTATTTAGGCCCTATGTGTTAGGTTTATTTAATGTATTTGACCGGCTGGCGACATACATTCAATGTTCTGTTTAGTTTTTTTTTTCACAAGCAGTGCAGGCACGTCCTGAGAAAGCCTTGTTGCTGTCGGGACGTTAAGCAATGTACAATCAATCAAGTCACCAAGGTCATGGGTCAAGGTCACCGGGTCAAGGTCATGGGTCAAGGTCATCAAGGTCACCGGGTAAAGATCATGGGTCAAGGTCATGGGTCAAGGTCAAAGGTCACGAGGTCAATGACACTGGAACCAAAAAATGGTAAAAGTCTGCTCCTGGTCTTTTTCCAGTTGCTCTCACAGAGTCAGCTATAACCCAGGTTCAAGTGCACAATTCGCCTTCCCTGTGAGAGCTTTTGGTGTGGCCTAGCTTTTGGTTTGTTCCGCCCACCCCAGACGGGAATCTACCGACTCCTCAACTCGGCTGCCCGAAACGAAAGTGTGGAGATGTCCCAGAGGTGCTTGGAACAGACAAAGAGAGTTACAACCTTAGGTTAATGTGCACAACTCACTCTCTTTGTTTGTTTGCCAGGCCACTGGACCAGGGCAACGGACCCACAATGAATAGAAACATTTTCATTTATATAACCCTACATTCTCCTAAAAAAAATTTTAAGCTGGTGAAGCAAAAGTAAAAAAGTAATACCAAAAAAAATTATATTTGTATTAAAAGACAACAATAATCACACATTTTTAAACAAAAATCAAATAATAACATCTTTATACTATTATCTATCACAATTATTGACACATCTTGCCTTTTATTTTTTATGAAAAAATATATATTTTAGTAAAAAATTAAAACATAATTTAATAAAGCAAGGGAAGTAACTTTTTGTCTTACCAAAATTTTCTCAAAATTACTTCCCTTGTATAAACTTATATTCAACAAAGGGAAGTAATCTAAAATTTTGTTACTGAACAGCTGGTGATTCCTTCCCTTTTACTGAACAAAGGGAAATAATCTGTTATTATTTCTTATGCTGATACTGAACAGAGCAAATTCTCTCCCATGTTGTTACTGAGTCTATATTATTTTCTGGTGTTCAATTCATGGGTAAAATTATCAAGTTACTGTCTAATTACAAGTACTTAATAAGGTAATTTATAAACCAGCAAGTAACTTTGTAAGTACTTTGAAGTTAGTTGGCGTAAGTAATTATAAGTGACTTAAAACAAGTTCTTATAAGTGTCTTAACATAAGATCTTGTAAGTTCTTGATGCAAGTCAGCAAGATACTCGGACAGATTTCCCAAGATACAAGGACAATGAAAAAACTTTTTTTTTAGTAATAGTCAGGTGGTGGTGGTGGTGCTGATGGGGTTAAATAGTTAGGTGGCATGCCATTTTTCTGTGAAGTGTATGTCATTAATAAACGATTACCAAATCTGATTTTTATTTGTTTAAAAGATTGTGTAGTTTTTCTGTGGTTTCCTGAACACCGATCTGTTTTCCCATCTCTAAAAAACTGGCCTTAAGTTCTTCAACATTTACGGGAGATTGACTACGCATCTTATTCTGTATTTCAGATTTTTGTTTCTTGTAATTATTTAAATCATCCTGAACTCTCTTAAATTCCTCGTCATCAATAAAATTATCATTCAATGCCTTACTGATAATAAGTTTCATACTGCTCAGCTTTGCACCAGCAAGCGTACTCAATGCTTCATGTTTCTGTAATTTTGTGTGAAACCTCTTGTTCAAGGCCTCCAAACCAAAACAAGCCAGGCATGTAGCAACGCTAACAGCCTCAACTGCTATTCCAGCCAAACTCCCAATTCCTGTGGCGAACAGAACAATACCCCCTACAGAACATGAAGCTGAAACTGCGCCAATAGCCATAGAAGTGTTTTGAACAGAATTGAAAACGGTCTTATACCTCCTTTTGCACCGTGAATATTTCGCTTCTTCTCCTTCCAAATATTTCAAAGCTTCTGTAATATTATTTAATCTGAATGCATTTGCCTGTAATGTTTTATCTGAAGCAATTGGCATATGTGGATCAGGCGCAAGTGTTGTTTTAGTCATCACATTTGTTTCAGTCGGATCAAGCGTCGGTAGTTGCGGATAGAAGTTTACCATTTTTTATTGACAAATATTTTTTATTTAATCAGCAATTACATTTTGCAACTCTTCAAAAGTATACAATTTGTTAGCATAATAAAATGCAACAAGATCAATGTGTTCAAGGTTTATGTAAGTTAGACGAACAAAAGTTGTTTTGTCAACCACCACCTTGACAGCTGGAACACTGCTCGAAACATTAATAACATCAACATTTTTTGTAATAGCAAAAAAGACCTTTGTTGATTCTGTTACTGTTTCGTCCCATGTAAGTTTAATTCCCTGTGCAATTTGAGCCTCTTTAGCAGTAGTTACTGATTTCATGATAATTTCAAATACTATTGTCACTTCTCTAGCCACGACTAAGCTTGCTGGCATAAACACAACAGAAGTATCTGATCTACCCTTTCTAGTTGTAAGAAGATATCTCCGTCTCTCATAATTTTCAACTTTCAGTTTTTCTCTGCTATTGTTGTCTGGGGCAAAACTTGGAACAAGGCTTACAATAAGCGGCCCAGAATTAACAACCTTCCTAAACACTAAGGCGCCTTCGTCATCAGTGTATACATAAGGACTAATAAATTCAATCTTTATGTCCCAGTCAATTGTGGGTGGTGGAACAGGTACAGGTGAAACCACCCACTTACTACCCACATGTATTAAGTTGTAGGGCGAATTATTTACAGGTGGAGTAGGTACAGTAACATCACGCAGCTGACCAAGTTTAGGAATCTGTTTTTCACCGTCTTTCATGTCAACAATTACTTTCCTCTTGTACATGCCATTTGAATCAAGTTCAAAACCATATATTTCTCCAACATCCCCTTCCTTCTCAAAATCCTGTACGTCTGCCAAATCTTTCAACTCTGTTACCGGACACGCAACTGGTATGATTGTTCGCTTTGGACCAAGACCGCTCATTTTTATAAACAAAAATAAAATTATTTAATTTCCAACACAACACTAAAATCATGCATAAGAACTGGTTTGTCATCCTGATTAGTTACAGATATACTCAGTGACTCAAAGAAACTAGAACCTAATTTCTTAAACTGCAAATTAGGAAATCTAACAACTACACTTTCACAATACGGAGCAGTTCCAGTAGGTAAGCATCTCAACAAAGTTGAAGGCTTACCATTGTGAACATTCTCAGATGTGTTTAGTTCTTTCAAATAAACATTTAGCACTGTGTGTACTGACAAATTGACAGGACGTTTTCCAGTTATTTTAAGTTTTTTTTGTCTTCATTGTTATAATACCAAACATAGCTTCATCTAAATCATCTGATCTCCACCAATCTTCGTCAATATAAAATCCAAGTAAATATGCAAATCTATCTGAGATCTTTAACCAATCTTGTTTCAGAAATTCTAATGTAACAAGTAGGTTAGCTGGATTTAAAGTTGCTTTAATTTTAAATTTACTTTGAAACCATTCAGCTATAGTACAAAAGTCATAATACCCAGGTGGTATAGCTTCAGTCTTACCATCAAAAATTACTTTATTATATATGTCATCTTCTACATTAAACCATTTTACTGTGTAGAACATTTCATGGATAGCTACAGCCTTGCTACCATCACGATTATCAATCCCATTAGTTAACCACACTGGTTTGCTTGTGTCAAGATTTGTTAAGGTAATAAACATTTTTATTATCTCATATAAAAAGGATGGAATTTAAATCACCAACCATTGCCACAACAAACGCATTTCAATTTAATGTGGATGTCAAATACAATGTTGCACCTACTTATGAACAGAAAATAATTCAACTAAATCAACTCGACATAGCTGTGTCTGACGCAAGCGTACAAGATCTATTCCAAGTCAAAGTACCAAATCCGTTTGACCATTACCTAAACCCTCCAATAACAGATGACTCAACTGCAAGAAAGTGGTCTTCAAGTCCACTACAGATGTTTCAAAACCAACTCAACTTTGCAATACTATGCTCAACTACTGGCTGTGGGGTTTCTTTTACAGACCACTTGAATCACTCAAACAAACTGATTAGATCTGTGTATCATTTCCATGTTTATTACCAGCTTAGAGGTATACTGTCAGAACTTCATACACCACTGCCCACTGAATCCAGTTTCAACAGGTTTAACAACCCCATGGATATGAAAGCATTTGAACGCATCTGTAATGAATTTAACATAAGCACTAAGTATGACTTTACACAAAAACTTGATGATCACAATGGCATGGGCACATTGTATTACGCTTTGAGTCACAGACAATACCCTCAAGATTACTACCCTGGTTACACTTCATTCTCATCAAAATCACAAGTCTGGATAGGATCAATAGAGCAGAAGCAGTCAAACGCATGGACCACATTTATTTTAGATAAATCTGACGGGTTTACTCAAGCAGGAGTCGAGCGCGTAAATGAGTCTATCAGAACATATGTCTGGTGTATACTAGGTGCACAATCACTAACAAAATCAAACATTTTGAATGGAAGTGGAAAGTTTGAAGCACAAAAACAGTTTCTTGCAAATCTTGAAGATTCAATTAATTCAACAGTTGATCTCCCATCAAGCATACAACGCTACCAAGACGTACTCAGATATGCCAGATCAAAAGTTGACTTTGTAGTTGGCATTGGGTTATACATGTTACCATCTGATCTTCAACTCCAAATGGGTACAATAACAAATTATAATAATGAAATCATTGTTGCAGGTCGTGACCAAAAATTAGGTCTCAATCAATCTGTAAACTTAGGAGCAACAACCACACATGTTCAGCCGTTAAAATCATTACAGATGGTAAAACCCCCAACCCCGGCCCTGGCCCCAACACCGGCACTCATACAAGCGGTAACCCCTACACCAACCCCTGACACTCATGAGTCAGAGAGAACTGCATTGGTAATAGGCCTCACTGGATTAGGGGTTTTACTTCTTTATCTGTTTCATTAAATAACCCACCATCAACCCTCCTACTGTAACCAAAAAGACCCACACATGCTCTGCCATAAACCCTACTGCCTTTGCTGTAGTAGTAATCAGCCAACTGACAACAGTGCCAATTATGCCAGGCAAAGCATCCACTGCTTTCACAGCCAATTTCTTAAGCAGGTCTGAAATATGAGACAACTGTTTCTTTACCCATGACTGTAAATCTTTTGGATCTGTGGGAGCCGGGGGGCCCGGGGTTGGTGGTGCTGGGGCCGAGGGTGCACCCCCACCACTGCCGGAGACAGCTAACACAACAGTACTGATAATAAACCCAAGAGCAGTAATTAAACTAGCAATTGTAATACCCTGTTCTCTGAAAAGTGTTTTAAGTCTCTCAGCCAGAGTTGTGTCTTCGTGAAGTATTTTCTGAATAGTTTCTCTAATTCTGTTAACTTGGGTTTTCAGTTTTTGTCTTCCAATACTAATCACTTTTAACCGTCCTGATCTTTCTATCTGCAAATCATTTAATCTGTGCTGTATTCTTTTTTTCATTTCTGTGTCAAGATTTCCATTATCTGCTGTAGCCAGTTTCTCTTTTTCACGTTCTATGTGTTTATCAAGTTCACCCAGTTTGGCAATATTATTAACCATCTCACCTCTTATCGTCTGCAGTGATTTATCCAATCCCACAATCTCCCTCATTGTCAAAGGTGGGTCATCTATTGTTTTCAAAGCGTCATTTATTTGTCCTTCAGTAAATGAGGTTTCTTGTATCACTGTGTTTGCTATTTCTGGTAGGCTTGTTACTGGTGCCATTTCAATCTCTTGTCCTGTTGGCAACTTTGTTTGCGTGTCATGAAGAACACTAACCAGTCTTGGCGTGACAGGAGACCCACCAATACCAAGGTACCTTGCCAACCCAGAGTTACCACCAACTTCACCTTTAATTGTACTTAAAGCTCTAAACTTAGAAGAATTGTTTTTATGTGTTAGATATATTTTTCCTCTGTCTGTATTTACAAATAAGTGACCTTTATCATATTCAAACTGATTAGGATCCAAGACTTCTGGGTGTGCACCAACACTGTCATAAAATGAGTTTACTTTGTCTTTTAGCAGTTCGTGATACATACTACTACTAGTTCCCATTCCAGTCATATCTGTGATACTGGTATCTGAGGCATCCATGACATCCATTTCAAAATCTTCATGATTAAATCCTCCTGCTGCCATTGTTTTATTAATTTATTATTTTTTATTGTGCATAATAAAAATGACACAGTCTTATGGATCAAAGTTAGACCCATACAGAAAACTACGTGAGCCCCTAGGTGTTAAAGGTATTAGACAAACAATAGTCATCACGAACAATCCAAGTACCATAGACCAGAACCAAACACTTACAGTCAAGTTTCCAAACCTAGGACCCAGTGACGTTATTGTTCCTGGCACTGCACGCCTAGCATTTAATACTGAACTATCATCAGATGCAGACATAAACAGAACACTAGTTAACAATCTTGGCAGAGCAATTGTTAGAACTATTAAAGTAAAACTTGAAGGACAGGAAGTATTTAGTCTTGACGACTCCGATGTATTCTACTGTTACAAAGATCTGTGGCTTACAAGAGAAGAACGAGAAGACCGTATTTACCAAGGCATACAGTCTGATAATGTTGGTAAACTTCGAATCAATGCTGGAGATAAATCAACGTCAGCAGCCAATGACGTTATTATAGCAGAAACATATGGAACCAGATTTTACATTCCACTTGAGTTTGAAATTCTAACAGCTCATTTGCCTTATTATCAAGGGGCACTGAATGACCGTCTGAGCTTTGAACTAACTTTCAATGACTACTCCAAAGTTATAAAATCATCTGCCACAGATGCAACATATAAGATCTCTAACATTTCCTTGGAATATGAAATTGTTACACATACTGAACTAGCCAGACTCATACAAAATCAGTATCAGTCAAGACTGCCAATTTATTATAAGATAAGATAAGATAGATAAGATGGTTTATTGCCATATGTTTCCATGTACAAAACAATAAAAACATTGGAATTTGTCTTGATGTCAGTTACTAAGACTAAACACACACACACACACACACACACACACACACACACACACACAGAGAGAGAGAGAGAGAGAGAGAGAGAGAGAGAGAGAGAGAGAGAGAGAGAGAGAGAGAGAGAGAGAGAGAGAGAGAGAGAGAGAGAGAGAGAGATCTGATACAGTTAAAAACTGACTGTACACAATCATTCTCACTCGCCACTCGCGCTCTCTCCAATTAGTCCGGTTGATCAGAGAGAGCGTGAACAGCAAGAGGGAAAAAACTGTTGCGGAATCTGCTGGTCTTGGTACTGATGGACCTGTACCTGCGCCCTGATGGTAAAATTTGAAAAAGCTCATTGCCGGGGTGGGTGGAATCACTGGAGATAAGACGTGCTCTACGTAAGAGACGCTGCTGGTACAGTGAGTCCAGGCTAGGAAGATCTCTGCCTATGATTTTTGAAGCGGTCTTGACCACCCTACTCAGTCTGATTTTCTCTTTGGCCGTGATGGAACCATACCAAACCGTGATCGAAAAGGTGAGCACGCTCTCAATCACAGCTCGGTAGAATTGCATCAACATGTGGGCACCGAGACCGAAACTTTTCAGACGTCGCAGGAAGAACAAGCGCTGCTGTGCTTTTTGGACGATAAGGCGAGTGTTTTCCTCCCACTTCAGGTCACATGACAGGGTAGTGCCAAGAAACTTAAAGTTCTGGACTGTTTCAATGATTTCACTATTGATCACAAGAGGGGGAGGGGGAGGGGACTGTTTCTTTCTAAAGTCCACAATCATTTCTTTTGTTTTGCCAGAGGTGACAGGGTGATTAGACATAGTTTAATACCCAAAGACAAGAGTGACCCAATGTGGAACATAAACTTGAACACACCAGCTAGGTCACTGAAAGGTATTCTTATGTTGTTTGTTGAACCGGTGAGTCCATACAAAAGGGATTCAGAAAAATTCTACAATCCAAAGATTACACATTTGTCCTGCACAATCGAAGGCCGCCCTAATCAAGTGTACGCTTCAGGTTTGTTACCTTATCAACACTACGATGAGATCACAAAGTATTTTGCAGGAGGAAGGATTAGAGATAAACCTGCAAACATTGCGTGCAAAGATCTACATCTGTATGACGTTAGGATCGGACAATACCTTACAAACAAGTATGCACTGTGGTTAGACCTTCGCAGTACAGATGATGATTACCTTCATGGGTCAGGTCGAACTGTCGAGAACGGTAGTGATGGAATAACAATCCAGATACAAAAGAAGGTTGAAAAAGCCGAAGCCATAAACATATATTTGTACCTGATATATGACGCACAACTCAATATTGCAGAAAGCAGACTGAGTGGACACATATATTAAAATTATATTGTGTATTAAAATGAACCTGAGCTTAATGACACTCGACCCACACTGTGGCTTATTTGTTGGTGCCACAGGGTGTGGGAAAACTGAATTTGTACTTAACCTATTACAAACAAGATACATACACCACTTTGAAAACATAGTAATATTTTGTCCAACAATCAAATACAACAAAGCTTATCACAACCGTTTATTCATTTGGACTGACAACAACATATACTTAGTTGACCCTGAGAAAAAACTGAATGACTACCTACAATATTTTTACAAGCAATTTGAAGGACAGCCAACATTGTTTATTGTTGATGACTGCTCAGCAGAGAAAGACATTGTCAAGAAGAGAAACACTCTAGCAGAACTTGCCTTCAGTGGCAGACACGCAAATGTCAGTGTATGGATTATCACTCAGAAATATAATGCTGTACTGAAAGATTTTCGAGAGCAGTTAAAGTTTATCTGTTTGTTTTACTGTAAGGATCGTGACAGCTTTGAAGACTGTCTCAGAGAGAATGATGTCATCCCAAATAAGCATGAACGTGATGATGTAAAAAATAAACTGAAATCAACTAAGCATCTAAAGCTCATTTTAAAGACAGATCAGCCCACGGGGTATGGGTTAGTAAATTGATGTAAATTAATTTATACACTTGTTTGTCTAATAAAAATGACAGACGGACAAACCCAAGTGATTGATGTTACAGAATGCTTCAAAGAAGTTATGCACTTTACTGACTTAAAATCACGTGTGTTTGGACCCAGCTTTAAACTCTCAACACCGACAATAAGAATATACACAACATATAATGTTACTTTGGAATATTCAGATGGATTACCACATTATGATTTTGAGACTGTTGATCTTAAGACAAATGCTTTTAAAGTTTATAATGCTAACAGTGGCCACTTGCATTGGTTTGAGGTACTGTGTGAAGACATATTTGTTCAATTAAGAAAACTACATTGTTACATTGAAAGTGTTACATTTAATAAAGTGATATTACACCTGCAGGACAAGACTTCAAGACAAACACCAGGAAAGTAGTTGACTTGTTTACCATAACTACAGATAATACAGTAGTACATATGGTGTGTCAGCGGTAATTTTTTTTTCATTTATTATTTTGTCGGACAAATAAAAATGACGGACAATTCACAAAGCCCTGGCCCATCAAACCCTGGCTCACCTGGTTTAAGAAACGTGTTTCACACAACAAACTTGCCTATAACTAATACTAATAATGTGTATCAATCAATAGAAAACTCTTTTTCTGTTGTACAAGATAATCTTCTTACAGGCAGTGTGAAGATTCAGATTGTTGCTAAAATAGAATTTACTAGAGTGGATGGTGAAGTGATTGTATCGTACATATCAACAAGACAACACACAGTTAACACAAGAAGAGAATTGGAGAACGTGTTTAGAGACAGACTATTACCTGACTTCCTCCAAGCAATTGACAGTGCAAAAATGAAAGGATCTGGTTGGCACGAAGGACATGTACATGAACTAAAACTAAAGCAGTCAAGGTATCATCCTATACTAGGTAAAGCATGGATACCACTGCCAACAGAAGTAGCAAACAAAAAGGCAGTTGTTAACATACAGAACAATGACAACTATTGTTTCATGTGGTGTGTGCTTGCTAAACTACACTTTGTAAAGTCAAAGCCTGAACGTGTATCTAACTACACCAAATTTGTAAATGAACTCGATTTTAGTGGCATTGAGTTTCCTGTTAAAATAGAGGACATAGACTTGTTTGAAAAACTAAATCCTGGTATATCTGTAAATGTGTTTGTGTGGGATAATGAGTCAGTTGATAAGTTACAACCAATTAGAGTGTCCCCAATTGCCCCCACCTACGGTCAGTCAGAAGATAAACATGTTGACATGTTGCTAATCGGCCCTGCCGGTGATAACAATAACTTCCACTACACAATTATCAGAAATATGTCACGTCTAATTCACGGACATACAACAAAACACAATGGCAAACAGGAAGTTTGTAAAAGATGTTTACAAAGATTCTCCTCTATTTCAGTAGCGCACAAACACGTCCTACACTGTAGATCGGCTGATGACATACAGACTGTACTTAAGTATCCAGATCCTGGCAGCAAGGTTTATTTTAAGAACTATGGGAATCAGCAAAAGTTGCCGTTTGTAGTGTATGCAGATTTTGAATCACTCGTTGTTCCATATGAGGGTCCAGTTCCAGAGTCATTACCAAAGACTATAAAACTAAGTGACCAAGTGGTGTGTTCTTTTGGATACATTATTGTTAGGTCAGACGGTTTGCATTCAGAGCCTGTTATCTACAGGGGTGAAAATGCAGCATGTCTGTTTTTAACAGAAATGAGACAACTGTACAGTCAGGTAGTACAATATCTCACAACATGTCAGATGCCTTTGGTGATGACAGAAGAAGACAAACTGAAATTTGATACAGCTGAGACGTGTTGGATTTGTGAACAGCCTTTAGGATGTGATAAAGTTCGTGACCATGATCACATAACTGGGCGTTACAGAGGTGCTGCACATAACAATTGTAACTTGTTATTAAAAACAGATCCAAAGACATATAAGTTACCAATCTTTTTTCACAATCTCAAAGGATATGATTCACACATTATCATGCAGGCTGTGGATGAGTCTTACAGAAACATAAGTTGTATTGCCCAGACAACTGAGAAATACTTGACTTTTAGGTTAGATAAATTAGCATTTTATGACTCCATGCAACATTTGTCTTTAGGTCTTGCTAGTCTAGCAGAAGGACTGACTGAGTATCCAATAACGAGTAAATATTTTGAGCCAGACTTGGTTAAGAAAGGAGTGTATCCGTATGAGTACATTGATCACTGGATTGTGTTTGAAGAAACAAGACTACCACCAAAAGAGAAATTTTATTCCACACTAACTGGCAAAGGTATTTCTGACTCTGAATACCAGCATGCACTTGATGCGTGGGGGAAGTTAGGGTGTGAAACAATTGGTGACTACCACGATCAGTACTTAAAGGCTGACGTTTGCTTGCTAGCAGACGTATTTGAAAGTTACCGTGAAAAGGGTTTGTTACACTACAAGCTTGACCCTGCTTGTTACATAACTAGTCCTGGCATGACATGGGATGCATTTTTGAAATCCAGTAAGATATTTATAGACCTGTTGTCTGATCGTACGATGGGTGAAATGGTGGAACGCGGATTGAGGGGAGGAATTAGTATTGCATCGAACAATTATGCAAAGGCAAATAATAAATATTTGAACGACTTTGACCCCTCAAACCCTGGGTCAAGGTCATTCATTACGTACCTTGACGCTAATAACCTTTACGGATTCGCGATGTGTGAGTTATTGCCCTTGAAAAACTTTTGTCTGCATGATTTGTCACAGTATGACATAACAGACATAACAAACTATATTATGAATCATGACCGAAACGACGCTAAGGGTTGGATTTTTGAAGTAGACCTAGAGTACCCACATCATCTACATGATTGCCACAATGATTATCCATTGGCTGTTGAGAAAATGAGTATGACAGGGAAAAAAGAAGACACTAAACTTGTGCCAAATTTAAATGATAAATTCAATTATGTTTGTCACTACCGCTTGTTGCAGTTTTACATCAGACATGGGTTAGTACTAAAGAAAGTTCACAGAGGAATCCAATTTGATCAAAGTGCTTTCATGAAAGATTACATAATGAAGAACACAACCCTCCGTGCCAGAGACGGCAACACTGCATTTGACAAAGACTTTTTTAAGCTTATGAACAATGCCTGTTTTGGCAAGACAATGGAAAATCCTCATCACAGAAAAGATGTGAGACTGGTCACAACTGAATTGGGTGCAATTAAACTTACAGGTAAGCCACAGTACACAGGGTATAAAGAATTTCATTCATCATTGTATGCAGTGTCACTCAAAAAAAAGATTGTTAAACTGGACAAGCCAGTATTCATTGGTATGGCAATATTGGAGTTATCAAAACTGGTGATGCTTGAATTTTATTATGATTACTTCAAACCAAAATATCCTGAGTGTCGTCTGCTATACACTGACACTGACTCTATGATCATAGACGTGCCTACTGAAGACTTTTACGAAGACATGAAAACAGAGTTACACATGTATGACACGTCTGACTACCCTAAAGACCACCCGCTGTTTAGCACACAAAACAAGAAAGTGCCTGGTAAGTTTAAAGATGAACTGAATGGTGTGCCTATAGTTGAGTACGTTGGACTGAGATCAAAAATGTATTCTATACTGCACCAGAAGGGTAGTCAGTCGAAAGCCAAAGGAATAAAAAAAACAGCAATAAAAAATAAAGACATTCGTCATGAACATTACAAGCAAGTGTTAGATGGTGCATTAATGCCTGATTATCCAAACAAGTCACTGAGATCAAACAAACATAATCTTGAAATGATCCAAACACATAAGAAGTCACTTGCAGTTGGAGACACGAAACGAGTGTTTCACACTAAAGAAAAAGCTTATGCACCTGGACATTACAGACTCAAGTTATCTGAAGATATTTGTGATGAACTGGTTGATGAATTAATTGACGACTTAGTTACTGAAATGAGTAACGGTGTCTGGGGGAATAATCTGTAATTCTTCTCTGACAAATGCCCTCTGGGGTGCAGGCTCATACAGGTAATATATTGTTGCGTCAGGACCGTCAGGACCGGGAATTATTTTTTTTATATTGTGTACAGATGTTGACCAGATAGGGTCTGTCGCCCTGCGTCTGTCATCGTTCTCAGCCTCCCCTGGCTGATATAAATATCTCACCTGTTTAGTAAATAAACTTGTGTCTGGTGCGGGGGTTGGGGTTGGTCCTGTTTTTGGTTCTGTAATTGTTTTCAATTTAATAGCATCAGCAGGCTTTGGGTGTCCTTCATTGTTCATTGCTTTTATCACATGTGGTAATCTCTTTACCCACTCTGTGTTACGGGTGTCATGCATGAGTTCCTTAGAATACTGGTAACTGAAAAGTCTTTCTGATAACTGTTTGTTAAAGTTCTCTACAATTGCCTGTGATCTGTGCACACCTGGAATGCCTCGTCTGACCAGTACACCATGCTTTGCAAATAACTGATTAACAGCACCTTTGAATTCTGATCCGTCATCAACTTGTACAAGTCTGGGGTATCTTAAAGGGCCTCTTTTATAGATACTAGATAAAGCAGTCGCAACAGTGTTAGCTGTTTTGTCAGATATGGGTTCAGCGTCTTTATACCTTGAAGCAATGTCTACAACAGTCAGTGCATACTTGTATCGTTTCTTTCTTATTGTGTCATGTGGTAAGAACAAAAGGCCCATTTGGTGTGTGTCATTTGGGGTAGTGTTTTCAAAATGGGGTCTTGTTATTTTTCTTGGAGCAGGAAGATATATCTGCCAAATTGCCTGTCTCTGTAACCATTGCTTGACTTGATTGAGTGTTATATCTCCGCCCACAGCGGCATGTAATTTCTGAATAGCTGTTTGTCCTTTCCAATAGCCTGATGGAGAGTAATATATTTTTGATAGTTTATTTTCGGCTGCCATTTTTTCTAGCAATGAAAACTCCTGTAAAATAAACAAATGTCATTCCCACTAGAACAAAGATTATCTCCCCGTTTCTTTGTTGTGTGCTTGGTTTGTAATAGTCACTTAGTTTCGGTTTTGGGATAGACATGTCTTCACCTGTGACAAGAAAATATTCCCTGATTGCTTCATCTGTATTTGAAAACGTATGTTGTGCGTGGCCTTCAAGCCTCAATTTTTCATTGATGAAATCAAGTTTTTCAATTCTATTCTTTTCATATTCCTGCTGGGCTTGAGCAAGTTTCTCAGATGCCTCATTGTGACGTTTCATTTCTTCTGCAGATTCTTCTCTACCCATTTTTGAAAAGAGATAGTTTGAGCCACTGAAAGCCAATGCGTTAACAACTGCCCCACCAATCATAATAGCTATCGTCGCCATATTATTTTTATTTACATAGAAACATTTTCAGGAATAATTCCCTGCTTGACAAGAAAATCTTTTGTCGCAATCGACGCTGTAACAACTACAATTAGCTTAGCGCTGTCTTCGAAATCGAGTCTACTCAAGTCTGCTGATTTCATTTTGAGTAGACTTTTTCCTAGCATAGAATAAGCTACTGCTAGTCCACTTATCACGGCAGAGTGATAGACAAGGTTCATCAAGTTCTTTGTGTCATTCATTTTTTAAGGAAAGAAAAATTAAAATAATATTTTTATTTACTGCATATAAAATGGGTCAACGGCTTTGGGTGTTACTGGTAATGTGGCGACTTCTGGTTTTGTTTTTGGAGTGTCTGATTTTTTTGACACTGTACGAGTCTGTGGTTTGTATTTTTTGTATAATTGATACCCTACGTAACCAAATCCGACAACAAATCCGGCAATTATATATTTTGTTGATTGAGGTTCGGGGTCAGGGTTAGACTGGGTTGTTTGTCTCTCACTTTGATGAGAGAGTGACGGCCCTGACGGTATTGACACAGGTCCTGACGATCCTGACGGTGGATCAGTTACATGAGTCTTTTCTGTTTGTGCCTTAAGCTGTAATTTTTTTTGCCTATTATATTCGGCTAATCTTTTTCCAGCCTCAACCCTGCCTGGACTTTTAGTCTTCGTCACAGTTTGAACCTGTGTCAAAACTGGACTGGGGTTCGGTTGTGGAGTCGTCTGGGTTTCGTCCATTTTCTTCTGCAGTAAAATTTATTTTTGAGAAATCAATATGACTTCCGGTAACAAGCAATGTTACGACAGGTGCAAGGTAATTTCCAAACTTGTAAAACATGACACATGCTAATTTGCCAATTGAACTTGAAACAATAGGATTGCTTTCAAGGTCATGTGATAGGCTGTCACTATCCACAGGTAGAAAGTGACTCACTGCTTTTGTGTATAGGCATACAAGAGATCGACTTAAATCACGTGTCATTAGTGAAGCAATGTGGTTTTCATATTTAGAATGAAGCTTGATTAGCTCGTCAGCGGTGAGAGATTCAATATCCTCTGTCATGTATTGTTTTCCGAGATAAGTCTTTGATTTGCCTGACACAACTACAGAAAGAAGGCGCTGTTTTTTCGAGTCTAAGTCTTTGTTTTCTACAGCATTGATATCATTTAGAAGAAGTAATTCGTCTTGATTCATTTTATAATAAAAAATATTAATTTTAATGACATTGAATTTGGAAACCTTTATTTTACTGAAAAAAATAAGGAGAAACATAGAAAAACGGGCGGCGTTAGGGCATGGGAGTAAGCGGTCGAAAAATCCTGGAAATTCGGGATAGATATAAATTGTCCATTTCCGCCCATAGTTACTATCTCTCCCTTGAAGCACACGCATTAATAGTCGATCCATTTTAGTATGACAGAAAAGGCGCCAGGCACTGCTCATGAGATGCACGCATCAGTCGACCCTTAGGTTGCCCCTACACGTGACAGATTTAGCTTCCGTAACCCTTTCACTGCCTAGAAAAAAAAACTGATCACCATCCAGCTGCAAGAGGTATAGATCCTCATGAGCCCCCGCAATTGCGGGGGCGCATGAGGATCTATGCCTCTTGCTAAAAACCACTGTGTACTCACATTCCTTTGACAGCAAGGGATCCTTCACGCTGAATTAATTTATCGCGATTTCAAAAACACAATCAGCTTCCACTGGCAGGGAAGGGGTTACCAGTCGACTCACCCTCGCCCTTGGCTCTAGACGTGAGGGAGTCAGCTTCTTTAAAACCAAAGCAATAACGTAGAAGACAGTGTTGTCTCCGTAACATTGCCGCGTACACATTTCATAACGAGCCTGGTATGCTGCGCGGTTGTGTCAGTCATCGAGAATACGATGTGAATAAGGGCTTTAGAGAGAAGAAGTTTAATTTCACAAAAACGGAAAAGAAAGAATATGAAATAGGATAGATAATAAGGGACTTAAAATTGTTCATTTTCGATGCAAGCCCAAACAAGACAGCATCGTATTGTCACGAAGACGCATATGTGTGTCAGTGAGATATACCTAACCCCTTTACTGTCAGTGGACGCCTATCGTGAGGTGGCGAGACGAATTTCTCTTTTCGAGATAATAAAGTACACTTATTCTTATTCTGAATCAGGGTCGGATCACTTACATGTTAAGTGGGGGGGGGGGGGTCCAAAAATTCTTTAGGAGAAATTAACCACCTGAAGCAGAGTTTTGACTGTTTTGTTATGGCTTTATTTTGTTTTTTCACCAAGGTGAGCAAAGATTATCCTTCAGTGTATCAAAGTTGTATGTTGTAGTTGTCCATGGACCCCCCCTGCCGCCCCCCTACTCTAGATCCGGCCCTGTGAATTAAAATCATTGTAAATTAATTCAACGTCAAAGATGCTCATTCGGCCAAGGAAAGTGGATACAAAGTTGGTTTCAGCAAGAGGCATAGATCCTCATGAGCCCCCGCAGCTGCGGGGGCTCATGAGGATCTATATCTCTTGCAGTTGGGTGGTGTTACAATTTTCTCGCAAACTGAACATGTTAAACGAGTTTTATTTTTAAAAGATTTAACATTGTTACGTGGTTGTCGTAGTTGTAGTATGATACAATCACACCAGACGCACGCACGTAGGGTTCTTGTAAAGAAACTTCACTCAGCTGCAACTCGCCACACGTGGCATAAGGTTGTAGACTACACTGGAGCAACAGTTCCGACAATATTTTATTGCAGCGATGCGATCCACAAATGCACCAACACTGATACACTGTCTCCTCACTTTTGGGACACTGCGTCTCTCATACAATGTACACACATAATCCCTAACACCGTCTTTTATATTATTACAGATTTCCAGAATAATCCAGCAAATTCGCACAACGCAACAAATCAGAAAAGAAAACGTAACCAAAACTTATTAATATTCATTAAAAAGAACACTCTAGAATGAACTACAGCTTTCGACTAAAATCTAGGCGTATCATGTTCGATACAATGTTACAAAATGTTCCCAACAAGTTTGACGTCATATTTGAGGTCACTAGAATAATTGTGCCGTTTCGAGAATGTTCTAGATCAAACGAGGTCGGACTATAACAACCATGTAACGAAAAGACGTGTCATTTCAGCTACACAACAGAAATCGACCGCGATTCTCGAAGCAAAAGAAAATCAGTGAATCCTACTAAAAAAGTACGTAATTCTTATTCAAAATAACTCAAATAAATATCGGATCTTTCCTATGATTAACACTCATGCTCTCAAAAGAACAACACAACCACAAACGTAACAAACATAAAGCGTAGAACTCAAAATACACAGAGACACAAAAACACATGAACAGATGGGCGTAACGTTTGCTGATCTGTTACTTTGGGCCATAAAGCCTACGTCTGTAAGGTCCAAAGTCAGAGACCATCTGACTAAATTAATGTAGATCAGCAGCAGAGGATGATGTCTTTATGACGCAACCATGTTTATGAGACTCGACAGTCTTCTACAATAAGTACTAGTATCATATTTCTTCAACAATACTTCACTGCGGCGGAGTGCAGCACGTCATGTGTCACTTCGCTAGGTATAAAACACTCGGTGACTTGTCACAGAAAGGCGTACTTACTATGAAGGCGTACCAAACAACGCTGCACTAGGTCACAACTTACCAAGTAGTAGCGAGAAACATGATAGAGACGTTCATGAATGCGAACCTTGCTGCCTTTTAGTAGGTATACACACATTTATTACGTACACAGGGGCGTACTGTGAGGGCCTATCATACAGTGCGCTCTCTCAATACGTCCTTGTGTACGTAATTACTACGTCAAGACGTACCAGCAATAGCGAGGTGCACGATGAAGAATTTCATGCGAACCTTGCGGCCGTACAGTACATATGCAGAAACACAATAATTACGTACACAAGGATGTACTGTGAGGGCGTGTCATACCGCACGTCCGCACAGTACGTCCTTGTGTACGTAATTACTATGCCAACACGTGCCAGCAAATAGCGAAGTGCATGATGAACAATTTCAAACGCTAACCTGTTCAGCCCCAACACCCTACAACAGGAGATGGACGGACCATGATAATTCAAGGGTAGTGCCAGATTAGCTTGGCGCCATCAGGCGCCAAGCTAATCTGGCACTGCCCTTGAATTATCATGGTCCATCCATCTCCTGCAACTGGACATAATCGTTAAGTGACACGTCCAAAATTTAGGAAATGTAGCGTTGGGGTTAAACTGGTTAATGACGTACACAGTGGCGTACTGTGAATGCGTGCTGTACGGTCCGCCTCACGGTACGCCCCTAGCTGTGCCTGCCTTTGCTACGCCCAGACTTACCAGCAATAGCGAGATGCATGATGAAGAAGTTCATGCGAGTCTTGCGGCCGTTGTCCGACAGCTGGATGGCAGCCAGGACACAGATGTTGCCCAGCACGATGAACACGAACAGAAAGGACACGAACCCCAGCTGGGGAGCCTGAAACACGCCAGAAATACGGTGCATCACAACCTGTTTTGCTGAAACACGCCAGAACATCACAACCTGTTTTGCTGAAACAAGCCAGAAATGCGGTGCATCACAACCTGTTTTGCTGAAACAAGCCAGAAATACGGTGCATCTCAACCTGTTTTGCTGAAACACGCCAGAACATCACAACCTGTTTTGCTGAAACAAGCCAGAAATGCGGTGCATCACAACCTGTTTTGCTGAAACACGCCAGAAATGCGGTGCATCACAACCTGTTTTGCTGAAACACGCCAGAAATATGATGCATCACAACCTGTTTTGCTGAAACACGCCAGAAATATGATGCATCACAACCTGTTTTGCTGAGACACGCCAGAAATATGATGCATCACAACCTGTTTTGCTGAGACACGCCAGAAATATGATGCATCACAACCTGTTTTGCTGAGACACGCCAGAAATATGATGCATCACAACCTGTTTTGCTGAGACACGCCAGAAATATGATGCATCACAACCTGTTTTGCTGAGACACGCCAGAAATATGATGCATCACAACCTGTTTTGCTGAGACACGCCAGAAATATGATGCATCACAACCTGTTTTGCTGAGACACGCCAGAAATATGATGCATCACAACCTGTTTTGCTGAGACACGCCAGAAATATGATGCATCACAACCTGTTTTGCTGAGACACGCCAGAAATGCGGTGCATCACAACCTGTTTTGCTGAAACACGCCAGAAATGCGGTGCATCACAACCTGTTTTGCTGAGACACGCCAGAAATATGATGCATCACAACCTGTTTTGCTGAGACACGCCAGAAATGCGGTGCACCACAACCTGTTTTGCTGAGACACGCCAGAAATGCGGTGCATCACAACCTGTTTTGCTGAAACACGCCAAAAATGCGGTGCATCACAACCTGTTTTGCTGAAACACGCCAGAAATATGATGCATCACAACCTGTTTTGCTGAGACACGCCAGAAATGCGGTGCATCACAACCTGTTTTGCTGAAACACGCCAGAAATATGATGCATCACAACCTGTTTTGCTGAAACACGCCAGAAATGCGGTGCATCACAACCTGTTTTCAGCGACCACCTTTATGATAGATCGTCTGTCTTTAAAGACCATTCAGATCGTCCGTCATTAAAGACCATCATTCAGTTGGCTTCTTTCTTTTTTAGAGAGAGAGAGAGAGAGAGAGAGAGAGAGAGAGAGAGAGAGAGAGAGAGAGAGAGAGAGAGAGCACATGTCTTTTAACACATTCTACCTCAGGACCGAAATCCCCGAATTTTGAACTTGCCCTCTGAAGAACTGTATTACAATTCTAAAGACAGATCGATCATGATAGTTCAAGGGTGGTGCCAGAATACCTTGGCGCCTATGGGCGCCAAGCTATTCTGGCACCATCCTTGAACTATCATGCTCGATCCATGTCTTGCTGTGGCGTATCGGGGCTGAATGCCGACTTAAGGCCACTTTTTCCTGGCAAAGCAGGCTGGTGTTAACAACAGGCTCTGCGGCGTGACCACAAATGTTTTTGTCTCGTTTGTATCTTTCATTGTCTGCACTTTGTTTAATGTCCCTGGGGCAAAGCATTTATTTATGTCGCCGGCAACCGGCCAGACAAGCAGAACAAATGTAAGACGTGCTCTCGCTTGAAGTGTGATCATCCAGAGTTTACGATACGACAGCTTATGGTCCGCTATAATATAGAAAGGGTTGGGTACAGGGGTGTGGATGGGTGGATGTACATTGCTTAACGTCTTGTGAACAACACAAGCCTGCAAGAGGTATAGATCCTCATGAGCCCCCTCGAATGCGGGGGCTCATGAGGATCTATGCCTCTTGCTGATGTCACTGTGTATCCATGTTCCCTGAATTAACACAGATTTCAGAAAGACCGTCTACAGCCCATGCTAGTGACGGGGTTCACATCCCAACTGAGCTGCATGTGAAGACAACAAAACAGAATAACAAATGCATATCGCCAGACAGTCTGAGATGCAACAGTACATTTCTAGGGGAGAGACGGCAGGGAGAAGACGGGGGTGATTGAATGCGGTCAGGGGAGATGGACTCTGTGTACTTGCAAATTTGAAGGGCCAGAACTATCTTCGTATCACATCATGTCTGCGATTTTTTTTTTTTTTTTAAACCCGGGGTCATCTACACGATTGAGTTTAAATCCTGCACAAGCCGTTAACCCATTCAACCCTGACGCACTACAGCAGGAGATGGGTCGACCATGTGGGCCCCAAGCTAATCTGGCACTGCCCTTGAATTATCATGGTCGACCCATCTCCTGCAACTGGTGCATAGTCATTAGATGTCGCCTACAAAATTTGGGAAATACGGCCGTCGGGCTGAATGAGTTAGGCAAAGTGCTCCGCTATCGCGACTTTAATCCGGTCAGTGCAGAGACAATATAAACCAACTGCAAGAAGGATAGATCCTCATGAGCCCCCGCAGTCGCGGGGGCTCATGAGGATCTATGCTTCTTGCTGACATCACTTTGTATCGATGTTCCTGGGACAGCTAGGGTGTTGAATTCACGAAGATTGCAAAACACAGTCCGCGTCAGCTGGCGCTAAAAGGGTTAAACTCACTCATGCCCTAGAGTCTAATTTAGAAACAACTTCTGTTATTTCTTTGATTTAAAAAAAACAGAGTTCTACGCGTGTGTGTTAAAACTCATCCCAGATCATGGAGAGGAACAAGAAGGAAAAGAACTTTACGGAAAACTATATATCCATCAGAACAAACTGACAGACTGTCCCAGCCATCATTTCCCCGCAAACAGAACAAGTGGTTCTTGTGTCATCAGCAGAACAGAGATAAGATACTGTCTGGGTCCTCACCCGTTCAAATGAACCGTTTCAAGTGTGTTTCTGCGCCTCCTCATTGAGCAAAAGGTCCTTGGGCCCTGTCACCAGCGCTGACTGCATGTGCGCGTGCCAATTGCGGCTGTAGTCGTCGGCCCGAGCATTTTTTTACTCACTAAGTTTCGTGCCTCGGGGCTTCAAGCGTTCACCCCGTCTAGTGTGAGGAGCAAACACTCCTGTCTGTGACTGTCTTTGATGGACAAGCCATCAGCCCATTTGCAAGAGCCACAGATCCTCATGAAACCGCATATGCAGGGTGGGGGGGGGGGCATGAGGATGTGTGCCTCTTGCCAATAACGTTTACATCTGTGCCCTATAAACGACAGTGGAGGTTAGGTTCACAGGGCACACAGGAACCTGTGACCGACTTTGATGTCCTCTTGCAAACCATCCGCAAGTGGCCTAGATCACTATGAACCTCACGCCATGCAGATCTATACCGCACCCAGTGTATGTTTGTATCTGTGTTCCTTTTGCAGATAGAGTCATGACTGGCGGTCAATGCAGCAGTATCTCGTGGTGTCTGTTTCAGTGCTACTGATCAACGCTGATTCCAACGATCAGTGCAAAGCGCATAGACATTCACTCATATAGGCATCCAAAAGATGCGAGAGTTCTTGAAGAACGATCATGTCATTCTAGAATCATTTCGACCTAAACCCATATTCAGTTAGACTGGGTTCGAAATTAGGATTGGATGACATCACCACGTCTTTGACTGCTAATTTAACATATGCAGGTGGCACATGAAGATCTATGCCTCTTGCTGGCCCCACTTCAGGTCCGTGTTCTCATTCTGATCTCCCGGAGTTACGATGAGTTCTGCATGAACAAAACAACATAGATGCAACTAGATCCAGCAAGAGACATGAGAATCTATACCTCTTGCGGATGTTGGGTGTTATGGCTGTCTTTTCGGTATAGAGGTTCTCCACCGTGATTCTGGGTTCAGTTGCGCTGCTGTGTTTGCCAGTGTTTGCGCGCCGATCCTCCCGTGAAGGCTGTGTAAACCTGACCGCGCACGTGCACCCACAGCGGCCACTTTCCGCCCGTGTTTGATATGTAAAGGATTCTCCCGCTACTGGTGGCTATAGGCGTAGTGTGATCCTCGAATCGTTCACTTCCTTCTTCAAACACACTGAATACAACTGGGTCTTATATTTTCTTTTCTTCTTCATTCAGTTTTCATGAATACATTCTTGTACCATTTCCAACATTCTAAAGCTTTTCAGCTTTTACGTTCTGAAGAGTGAGACTGTTGTTACTACTTGAGCTTTCCTATTTTCTTCATTTTTTTACAATGCAAATCTCTTAACCCTTTGGCTGTCTGTAGCGGTTTTTGTCGCGATGATTCCTATAGGAATCACAACACACCATACATCCTATACGAATCATCGCGACAAAAAGCGCTACGGACAGCCAAAGGGTTAGTTGTAAAGTCTCTCAGAGGAGTGGAACGTCAAAAACTGTAGAAGCGAAATGTGCTACTACTACTACTACTAAATAATAATAATAATAATAATAATAATAATAATAATAATACGGGTCATCATATAGGCGCTTGTGAATCAGCTCAAAGCGCCGAGAACTGAACCCAACACGGACGCTCACGTGAAACACACGCATTCATTATGAGGACACACACAGTACAAGACAAACACAGACCATTCACGAGGTGCGAAGAGTCAGCTCAAGCTGTAAATTTTGATCGCTTGCATTTGAAATTTATTAAGTGGCGTGAAATCGGTTCTAGCAAAACAGAGGGCCCATTGCGCAAAAGGCCATCGGGCCGACATCAGCATGATGGCCTTTTTGCGCACTGGGAGGGAGTGCGGTGCGGGGGGTGGGGTGGGGTGGAAGAGCCTGAGAAAGAACCTTCGACGCTCTTGCCGAATGAACGGTAACACATACTAGAGGTGAAAAGTCCAACGCCGTAACCTCGCACCTTTAGCATTGACAGCAGACGCTTTGCCGCTGCGCCACGGGCCGCTCATTAGACACAGTCGACTTCGCTTATAACAAAGTCGGATAACAAAGGTCGCAAATAATAACGCCTTTTCTCAGCTTCCGACCACATTATCTCTATATAAGTGACATCACTGACAATAAATTTGGGATATACCAACAAAAACGTTAGAGTCCCCGAGCGATTTGTTATATCTGAAGTTTACTGTGACGCCTTCACCATAGCAGGGAGGAATCGGCCATAGTTTGTAAATTTTCACTTATAAAACTGTTTTAAGAGTTAGAAGCCTGTCGTGCACCCGGCCACAGGGGTTAGTGTCAGACTAACTGATCACATAGGAAGACGCCAAGCTGGCGCGTTAATACCCTTGAATCATAGTGGTCGATCCATCTCCCACTGCCGGTACCCAGTCTGTAAGACCGCCTCCCGAAGTTAACCCCTTCACTGCCAGTCAACGCTAAACTATGTCATCGAAAACAGTGTAAATTTAACACGGACTGACTCCATCAATACAAGGAACGCAGATTTGACCAGAGTCGTGAAGAGGCATATACCCTCATGGGCCCCCGCTCTTGCGGGGGCTCATGAGGGTATATGCCTCTTGCAGATGGGTGATGTTTGCATTTTTTTTTACCAGTGAAGAGGTTAACGAAAGTCGGTGCCGATGATCCGAGACAGACAGCCTTTTTCTAGGTCCGCCACGGCAGACTACTCTGGCCAGAACCCAAGAAACGCAGCTGTGACCAGAATACTAATATAGCTGATCTGCCCGTTTTACATCTCAAGGGGCCATCCGCTGTCAAAGCCAACACTGAGGAACCCAAAGCAGTCTCGGGGCACCACTCACTGGGAGTCACGTCTTGAACTGGCCTTGAGGTTAACCCTTTCAATGACTGCCGGGAAATAATAATAATAATAAAGAGCATTTATATCGCGCCGAATCCCCAGGAGCAGTGGGCTCTAAGTGAGTTACACAAAAGTATGTATGCAGAATCTCAGTACCTGCAAACGAATTTAATTTACGCGCGACTAACCATCTGACTGCAAGATGCAAGAGCCTCCGCAAATGCTGAGCTCGTGAGGTTCTTGCCTCTTGTTTGTTTCGTTTATATCTGTGTTCCTTAGACGGATGGACTTATTGTGTCGGTGAAATTTGTTATGGTTTAACCTTTGCAAATGTCGGTGGACGCAGATTGTGTGTTCTGAACTCTTTGTTAACTCATTCAAAGGCAACGAGTCCCAGCCGTCCCAGGATCACATGGACACAAAGTGATGTCAGCAAGAGGCATAGATCCTCATGAACCTCCTCAACTGCGGGGGCTCATGAGGATCTATGCCTCTTGCATTTGGGTATTGCTGGTTATGTTCCGGAAGCGAAGAGGTTAAGAGACACGATTGTGCCCCCTGATTGTGACTGAAATGGATAAAGGGTAGAATGGCTCGGTCGCTCGTCTACATTCCTCTTCACCTCCGTCTTGTTGAAGACCAGAAGGACCCTGAAATCGTCCGAGATGAGCACTTTGGGCCGTTGTTCAACTAGCGGCACCACGCGGGCAATAACGTGTCTCGTTTCGGGCACCGTATCGCCTCTTATTTGATCGTCGAAAACTTTGAAGTCTGTGATGATCGATGGTGGCCCATTAATCGACCATGGCCCGGAAGAGGAAGAAGAAAATGTGTTCAGCCAGCGCATTACGGCAATAAACACGAGAATCAGTAAGAGATATAGATCATCGGGAGCCGAGCCCCTTCATCCCCCCCCCACCCCCCCCCCCCCCCCCCCCCCCCCCCCCGTTAGAATCGTTACAGTAAGATACTCACAAACCAGATAGGTGAGGCTAGCGCTGGCAGAATTGTCAGTACTCAAACCAAGGGGAATCACAGCGCTGGACAGACAACAGTTAGATCCCCTGCCTTAATTTAAAATAACGTCACACACACACACACACACACACACACACACACACACACACACACACACACACACACACACACACACACACACACATACATACATACATACACACACCGGCTGTCTCCGTCGACTCGCTACAGCGCCGTATCGAGGGAGACAACTGATGTGACTCAGTGCACTATCACAGTGACTAATTTAATTTAAATGCTAGGCGGGGGCAGGGGATCTAACTGTTGTCTGTCCAGCGCTGTGATTCCCCTTGGTTTGAGTACTAGTAAGAGTCACAGGTCCTCATGAGCTCCCAAATCTGCGCCGCTCCTGAGAACCTGTGACTACTGTTGGCCTCATTTGGCGACTCACCAAGTGCTCAGCCGTTCAAGATCAGCGTTCACGAGTGGGTTACATTCTGCGTGTAGATACAAGATACAAGCTACCTTTATTGACCATATTGACAATGCAAATTAGGACTGTGTCCTGGTGCTGAACACACACACTCACAACCGTTTTACAAAAATACATACTAAATAATTGAATACCTTAGAACAAAAACGGGCTAAATGAGATCAGATGTGTGTACGACCTAAAATAACGTCACACACACACACACACACACACACACACACACACACACACACACACACACACACACACACATACATACATACATACACACACCGGCTGTCTCCGTCGACTCGCTACAGCGCCGTATCGAGGGAGACAACTGATGTGACTCAGTGCACTATCACAGTGACTGGAGCTACAAGCGCAGCATTAAAACATCGATAAAGCAAGCACTGAAAGACACTTGACTGGTTATCATTTAGACATGATCTGAACAGCTTGGGGGAAGAGACTGTTTTGGAAACGTGTGGTTCTGGGCTGTATAGATCGGAATCGCTTTCCTCTGGGAAGGGGCTGCAAGATCAGGGTAGGCTGAGATCCCAACTTCTCGGAACGCGCCAACAAGAATCCGTAGATTATAACGTTCGTTTGAGAAGTGCTGCATCCGCGGCGCACGCGGCTTAATGTCGCGTAACCTGATGCGGCGCGTCTCGAATGAGTTAACAACTGAGTGAAACAGAGGGAGCCGTAAGATTGAAGTCACTAAATATGGGAGCTAAAATTGGCCGTGCTAGTTCAAGGGTGGTGCCAGAATGTCTTGGCGCCAAGTTATTCCTCGAAATATCATTATCTATGTATATATGAGACGCAAAGCTATTCTACATCACCCTTGAACTATCACGGCTCGCCGCGAAATAGTCTTTACGGCATTAACCCTTTACCTCTACTTTACGTACACTTTTGTTTCTGAAACCTTTGTTCATTCAACAACCAGAAGCCAAAGCCCGTTCAAGAAACACATTGGTCTCAGCAATAGGCATAGATTCTCATGAGTCCCCGCAGTCGTTGGGGTTCATGAGGATCTATGTCTCTTGCTCACTTTTTCGCGGCAGTGAAGGGTCTACTCATTCAACTATCATGCTGTGTACAGACAGTCCCGCGGAGAAGAGTGTCAGGCTTGGCCCGAACCCCGGGCGCAAGAGGTCATCAGGCCGATGTCGGCCACTGTCGGCCCGCGCACGGCCGTGCGCGGGCCGACAGTGGCCGACATCGCCGGCATCGGCCGAATGGCTTTCGCTTGGTGGGCTAGAATCGCTCTGGGGTCCTTCAGCCCTTAATGCATACCATTGGCAAAGAATGCTTTCGGAGTCTTCAGTAGGTGGACGAAAATACCGCACTCAGATATCTGACCAAACAGACGGGCCAAGGTACCCCGCGCGCTCCAGTGGACACAGCAAACAGTCGGCAAAAAAAAAAAGAAAAAAAAGAAAGAAAACGGGGAAAATAGACTTGCCAACAAATAAACACTGTCTTGTGGAATCAATTATGCGCGCACGCAAGAATACTCGCGCATGCACACAAGCACGCACGCACGCACTCACGCACGCACGCCGCGCTCGCTCGCACGCACGCACCCTACGTTTTTAATCATACAAATACGTATCACGCATATCCATGGTGAGTGATTGTGTACAACCTTATAACAAGCAAGTGTGTGGTTCCCGCCGGAGAAAAACGAAAAAGACGCACATGTTGGTCAGACTATCAGATTCGACACTTTCTTCACATGGCGGTTATGACCATTTTTCTCTTGAGCCACAGCCCAGTGCGCAAAAGGCCGTCGGGCTGACATCGGCCCGATGGCCTTTGCGCACTGGGAGGCAGGTTCCAAATAAATTATGATTTTGACAGAGAATGAGAAAAATATCAAAGAAGCCAACCGCAACACAACGATATTTCACGCCGAAATAATCTCGTTACTTGCGACATTACACGCGAGCAGCGTATCGGTATCTTCTGATAAATAAAAAAAATGAACTCAGAAAGCTCAGGTCCTCGGGCCGATGTCAGCCGCAGTGGGCCCGAGCACGACTGTGCTCACTGGGGCTGACAACAGCCCGAGGATCTTTGCTTATTGGGTAGCCATTGCAAAAAAAAAAAGAAAACTGTACGCAGACTGATTAGCGGGGAGTACAGTATGTGATACCCTCATGTCGTGTGCCCATAAATTACAAATAAAACATAACATACTAAAAACGACTCATTAAAAAATAAACAAACTATTTTACGACATATACTTCTTTCATCGGCAGGAGGCAAATAGTTTTGTTTTTGTCTGCCGTATTGAAAATACGGTAGACTTTGGGATGGGGCTGGCCGGAGTGCGTTCCGTAGAATGCAAAGGACATATAACAGGCGGGCGGGTCTCAGATTGTGGTAACGAAGTAACAAGATTAAAATGACGTCACGTCTACCGGCTACTCTAACCTTGCTGTTGAACGTACTTTTGGCGCGAAATGCCGTATATATATATATATATATATATATATATATATATATATATATATATATATATATATATATATATATATATATATATATATATATATATATATATATATATATGTGTGTGTGTGTGTGTGTGTGTGTGTGTGTGTGTGTGTGTGTGTGTGTGTGTGTGTGTGTGTGTGTGTGTGTGTGTGTTAAGATCTCCGAAGCTGGCTTACGTACAAGCTTGAAAATAGAGGAAATGCTTCATTCAAGGGATTTCTAGGAAAGCATTCGAACATATTGAAATTGGAGTTCTCATTGCATAGTTAGATGACCGTTTACAGAAAGTCGGTTGAATCCCTTCCCTGCTATATGACGTAAAGTGCTGACGATCAGAAGTCGGCAATGCAACATCATACGAGACTGGAATGATGTCATGATGTCGTATTTTCAATATATTATAGTCTACTATGACACCCGTGATTCTATCACACACCAGAAGCCCCGATAACAGTTTTGCGTCGGGAACACGAATATGAGTGGAGCCTGCAAGAGGCATAGATCTTCATGAAGCCCCCGCGAAAGCGGGGGCTCATGAAGATCTGTGCCTCTTGCAGCTAAAATTACTGTTTTAACCTGCGTTCAGACAGTCCAGGCGTTAAAATGGCAACTTTGAGGAAAACAACAGCCCAGAAAAGCCCAGAGTGCGTGCGTGTGTGGATGCGACTGGACTTGGTAGGGTGTGTGTGTGTGTGTGTGTGTGTGTGTGTGTGTGTGTGTGTGTGTGTGTGTGTGTGTGTGTGTGTGTGTGTGTGTGGACTGGAGGGGTGGTGGTGGGCGGGGAGGGGGGCGGGGCGGGGCGGGGTGGGGGGTGGTGGTGGTGGTGGTGGTGGTGGGGGGGGGGGGGGTAAAGTGTATTTATTTCGGACAGTAAGATTTCTTCGCAGAGTAGTCGTAGGCGGCGGCGGGATCGAAAATAAACACAATAAAAATGATCCATCCCCAGAGTGTTAAAGTGTTCATGTCTTTTGCAAATGTATAAAAAAATGGTGTTATTTTAGACGGGCTATTATTCTATGGCGCGTGCACGACTGAGTGCACGCCCGTCAGCATAATAGGCCGCCTAAAATAACACCACCTAGCCTGAGTATTGTATGTCGGAACTTTTAGAACTAAACAGCAGGGGATGTATTTATAAGAAGTGTGCACGTGTATACTACAGGCATAGATCTACATGTGCACCTACTTCTGCAGTGGCTAAGGAGGATTCCCTACTCTTGTTAGCCCGCTTCACATCATTACTCCTAAAACGTCGAGTAATTACTTTTTTAACGACTCAATAGCCATTATAACACATTCCATCCCAGGGAAGAAATCCCTAAATGTTGAAGTTGCCCTCCGAAGGACTCTATTACAATTCTAGAGACAGATCGAGCATGATAGTTCAAGGGTGGTGCCAGAACAGCATGGCGCCTATGGGCGCCAAGCTGTTCTGGCACCAGCCTTGAACTATCATGCTCGATCTATGTCTTGCTGTGCCGTGTCGGGGCTGAATGAGTTCAAAGGCTGGCATATAAAAAAGAACCTTACGGCAATGAGGCAAGTGTCGATAAAAACAGTATAGATACTGAATTACATAAAGCATAAACAAGAAATCTCAAAATCTACTCCGTGGAACGAGCATTCCACAGCCGTGAGGGATCAATAGGGATATGTTTTCATGCTGGCCTTGTTTTAACTCTGTGTCCCTCACATGTTCAAAGTGTGAATAGAACAGGTTGCATCACCGACAAGATAAATGCTACAAAATAACAGCGTGCCCGTTAATGTAAGCATCTTGTTTCGGATAGTACGTTCCTTCATGAAACCCATTTGCAAGAGGCATAGATTCTCATGAGCCTTGCCCCGTATGTTCGGATTAAGTGTGCGACTGATTAGATTAACCAGCGGGAAAGCACAAAGCGTTGTTCCACCCGAGACTGACAAAAGACGGAAAGTTCGCGCAAATAGTGTTTTATTTTCATGCACTAATGTCTCGCGCCTGATGGAAAGGAAGCAGTGGGGTGTGTTTGTGTCACTAGTCTCTTCTCAAGATACATATGTTGACCTCGATATAGTTCACTGACCTCCCCCCGCCCCCCAACCCTCTCCCTCTCTTCTATTGCAAGAAGCAGAAAATTAGCTGACACAATGAGTTATTGCGATCGCTAATTTTCTGTTTCTATGTTTTCTGTGTGTGGTCAGGGTGTTTGTATTTGTTTCATGTTTTGTAACGTACATAGGATAGTTTGTAAGACAGGCATCGTACTGTCTATTAGCGTTTATCTTGAAATAATTAAAATCATCATCACTATCATGATCATAACCATCACCATCATCATCATCATCGTCACCACCACCACCACCATTGATCATCATCGTCATCGTCACACCACCACCACCACCACACCATCATCATCACCTTCATCATCATCGTCGTCATCATCATCATCATCATCATCACTCTCTCTAACCTAATGTTTTTACCGTTGTAAAATAAAGGTTCTCTCTGTCTCTGTCTGTCTGTCTGTGTGTCTGTCTGTCTATCTGTCTGTCTAGCACCACCACCACATCATCATCATCACCATCATCATCACTCTCTAACCTAATGCTTTTGCCGCTGTAAAATAAAGGGTCTGTCTGTCTGTCTGTCTGTCTCTGTCTGTCTCTCTCTCTCTCTCTCTCTCTCTCTCTCTCTCTCTCTCTCTCTCTCTCTCTCTCTCTCTCTCTCTCTCTCTCTCTCTCTCTCTCTCTCTCTCTCTCTCTCTCTCTCTCTCTGTCTGTGCCTGAGGTCCGGTATCAACAGCTGCTACTTTTCCTTATAGAGGAAATGTCAGTTCTTTTACCGCTCCGACCTAAGATGTGCCCTGGTTATTACAGCTAGACACTGTAGGGTCCAACACAAAAATAGGGGCCAGCCAGTCCAAAGAGCTATCTTTTCTTTCCTTCCTCTGTAAACCCATTACTAACGACCCCGGCAACCCACCCCACCCCTCCCGCCTCTGGTCTTCTTCTTCTTCTTCTGCTTGTACAGGGACAGGGACTTCCAACTTGCGTTGATTTCGTCCGGGGGGGGGGGGGGGGGGCAGGGGGTGTGGAGGGGGGGGGGGAGGTTGTCTCTCTGACTGTCTGCCGCTCCGTCGCTCAACTGGCTGATGGTGTTGCCGGGGCCGGGTGGTTGGTGGTGCAGGAGGCAGGTGATAGGCCGGAGGCCCGTCACCTATCGCCAGGCTGGTGGGTGGTGGTGTGCCAGCCACTCGAAAGGATGTTGTAGGAGTGGTGGCGGTGATGGTGGGGGTGGCCGGGGGAACCGTGGCCGGTTGTAGATGGGTCTGGGGAGGAAGGGTGGTGGTGGCGGCGGCCAGTCAATTCTTGGTCGAGGTGTGGCGCGCTGTCGTGGATGGGGTGGGTGACGGTGTTGGGGTGGTAGGCGGAGGTGTGGTGGCGGCGTAGGGAGCAGTGCCGGGCGTCGCTGTCGGTGTCGGACCCACTTTGGAGGCCGGTTGCGCCGTCGCCGGTGTGGTTCCGTGCTGGTTTCTTGTGGATTAGGCTCGGTGGTGGTGCCTTTCTCCTCTTGCTGGGGGACAGGGGTTGCATCGGTGCCTACTTCCTGGGTAGGCGGCGTGGTGTTTCCGCAACCCCTGTGTCTGATGGCGGTGGTGGTGGTCCCAGTCTTCTTAGCTGCAGTCTGTGGGGCCGCCACCGACCCCGTTGACTGCAGCTTGGGTGCCACCTGACACTCTGCTTCCACATAGGTGGGTGCCGCTTGACACTCTTGTTCCACGTAGGTGGTGTTGGTGGTCTGGGCGGTCGAGTCGCAGAGTGTCAGGGTGGTGAGGTCAGCAATAGCCCCGGTGTGGATCAACCACCGGGCGGCGATAAGTGCCCGGTGGTAGTTGTCCCCTTCAGCCGATGTTATCGCAGGCACCGCGTCCTGGAGCAGGATGACAAGGTCGTTAAAGTCCATGCTCCGGAGTCGGGTCCCCTCCTCCACAGACGATGCCGCCCGTTCCCGGGTAACGTGTTCCGGGAAGGTGAGCGGCGGCGGGGAGGAGGGTGGAAAACTCCGGCTCCGAGGCTGACTCCAACGATTCCTCGGGCCCCGCGCCCCAGGGGGGCGGCGCCTGCGGGGGATCCCGGGTTCTGTCCAGTGTTAATGGTGGTGGGTACTGGAAGAATGGTGGTGGTTCAGCATAATGGCTGTACCGATCGAAAAAGCTCTGTATATCGGGTGGTATGGAGAATCCTTGCGACCCTCCATCCACGTCGTTCTGGTGCGGCGGGTAGCTTGATTCTTGGGGGGGGGGGGGGGGCGTGGGTGCCCGTCGCGTTAGTTCTTGTGGCCATATCGGAGGGGAGAGAGGGGGCTTATAGCTCCTCGTCTCCCTCCTGGCCGGTGGTGGTGATTTTGGCGCTTGGGGGAGGGTGGCGGTAAATTACTCCGCCTGCTGCTTGTTTGACTTGCGCCGATTTTTCCGCCCTTTGTCCATGCTTGGTGTGCGGACTGGTAGGCTGGCTGACTGGCTGGCTGGCTCGCTTGCTTGCTTGTCGCTGTGTGGAGAGAGCGGAAAAAAAACCGTCCTCTCTCCTCTGCTGCTGAAGGCTGTGCCTCTGGTCCCGGGGAGTATGTCTTTTATTTAATGGCACTGTACGTGTGAGCAGCCCAGCTGGCTTGGGTATTTTGCACGCAGCGCTGACACGACTAGTCATGGATGGCGGATGTCCAAGAAGTAGTTCAAGGATGGCGCCTCTAGGCGTCAATCTGTTCTGGCACCACCCTTGAACTATCGTGGTCGATCTGTCCCATTAAACTGTCACGTAAACTTCCCGAATTTATGGTGTAAATCTTAGAGCTCAGTATGTTAAAGCGCGCCAAACACAAAATGAAATTTACCCAGGAAAACTAACGTCTAAATGACCCCGACTCTCTCCTTTTTCCAGGGGAACAAACTTAGCATTGCAAGTGTCCAAATTGTTTGGTTGCCTCGGCGACTATTGTGTATACGCGGCGGGAAAGGCACGGTTGGACAAGGAGGAAGCTAACAAGCTGCATGACGGAATCTCTTCCTAAAGTGTCCGACAGTCTGTCTTATCGCTGCGGCAGCCGCCGTGAGGAAACTGTCCTTGCTCGGCTCCTCATCGGCCACACATATGTTACGCATTCTTATTTGATAAATGTTGTTATGCCTGTGACGAGCAGTTTTCTGTTAAACATTTTTATGCTGTCGTGTGCCGATCTAACTGACACGAGATATAAACATTTCACTGCAGACTCCTTGAAGGTTTTGTTCCAGGATGTTTTCTGAGAGAATCAAATATTTTTAGCACGACTTGAGCATTCATAGGCAGTGTGCATTTCATTATTTTTACCTTTTCGAGAGTCTGTAGACTTTTCCATTAAAGACTCGTGTGACATTTTAGCATGAAATATTTTAAAGATACTTTATTTATATCTTGTCTTAAGATCTTTCTTTTAGTCTGCTGAGTAAAATTTTTACCTATCCCGCCATGAGATAGCCTTAGTCGCTTGCTCGGCGTTGAACCCAACTAACTAACTAACTGGATTCATTGAAAGTTCCGTTTCCCAGGTTAAAAGTCGTAGAATATTCGGCGCACTTTAACCAGAATCGCTTTAGCCTGAGGGTTGGGCAGGAATATTTTATTCCGCAGTCCTCGTCACACTACAATCAGAGCTAATGCACTTTGCGGCACGTGCACTGACATAAATGACCCAGACGGACCTGTAATTACGTCATTAACACCACTCCATGCCGAAGGTCGCAGATAGCTTTTTGGAATCTATTTAACTCATTCTGCCCGACGGCGGTATTTCCCATATTTTGGAGGTGTCATCTAATGACTGCACCAGTTGCACGAGATGGGTCGACCATGACAATTCAAGGGCAGTGCCAGATTAGCTTGGCGCCGTCAGGCACTACCCTTGAAATATCACGGTCGACCCATCTCCTGCTGTAGTGCGTCAGGGCTGAATGGGTTAAACATGTTCGAATATACACACACACACACACAGACACACACACACACACAGACACACACACACACACACACACACACACACACACACACACACACACACACACACACACACACACACACACACACACACACACAGTTTGCTAGTTTAACGTCAAAGGAAAGATCCACAGCCTTCCAAGGAACATGGATACAAAGTGGTTTCAGCATGAGGCGTATATCCTCATGAGCCCCCGCAACTGCGAGGGTTCATGAGGATCTATACCTCTTGCAGCTTGGAGGCGTTCAGATTTTCTCTGCAGTGAATTTAACTTTTTTTTTTTTTTTTTTTTTTTATCACTTCACTTCGATATGTATCATTATTGCCCCTTGCGGATATAAATGGCGCTACATTCGGCTTTGTACTCTTCCAACTTCTTCAGTAAATATTAATTCTTTAAAAAAAAATTAAAACAGTAAAAAAAACTGGAGAAAGTCAGACACTGGCGGTGACGTAAAAGAAGCAACTCTGTCACCACGCAGACATACTCATATATGGCGTATTCTCTCTCTCTCTCTCTCTCTCTCTCTCTCTCTCTCTCTCTCTCTCTCTCTCTCTCTCTCTCTCTCTCTCTCTCTCTCTCTCTCTCTCTCTCTCTCTCTCTCTCTCTCTCTCTCTCTCACATACGCATGCACCTCCAAGAGGCATAGATCCTGCTGTGCCCAGAGGGCGCATAAACATCTATACCTCTTGAGGATGTTTGGAGCGCGCGCATACACGCACGCACACGCATACACACACATCGACGCGCTTTCAGAAGGGCATGCAGGTGTACTAATAAATTATATCATGTAGCTAGGAAAAGTCAACCTGATTTCACACACATTATAGCAAGACTAAAATTGTACAGTGATATTCTAGTTTGTCACCATGTTCCCAAGTCTTGAAGCGAAAGCGAAACTCATAAAAAAAAAAAAAAAAAAAAAAAAAAATACGTCATGACAAATGACGTTTGACAAACCAATGGCACGTATGCACTGCGCGCGCCCCTTACAGAGTTCACTGTGACGCATTGGCACCATCTGTGAGGCTTTTACAAAAGGAGATATTTCAACATCAGAATCAGTCAAGTCAAAGACAAAAGGTAGAGACCCTTGACAGCGAAGACAGCTCTCGTATAATAGGGACTTTGTGGGTTATGGTTCATCCATCTTGTCTTTTTGACTTTCAACGCCTCGGCCTTCCACGCCCCGCATATATTTTGTTTTAGAAATCTTCAGAAAATATTCTTTGAAATCTTTTTGTTCATTCATCGACCAAATGCCGCACCCGTCCTAGGCGCATGGGTACAAATTAGTCTCAGCAAGAGACATAGATCCTCACGAGCCCCCGCAGTCGCGGGGGCTCATGAGGATCGATGTCTCTCGAACGTGGATCGTGTTCACGTCGCGGCGGTAAAGGTTAACTCTCACAGACTTTACATGCTCCAGCAGAGATAGATAGATCGACCATGGACGTTCTGGCGCCATCCTTGCACTGCCATGTAATGGCCGATCTTTATCTGAAGTGTACAGTAGTCTTCACAAGGCAACCCGCGTGCTTGGCTATTTGATTTCAGTGCTCCGTGTGTTTACGAGTTTCAAAGCAGGGTAGGGGGGTGGGGGGTGGGGTGAGCCTGTAGGGTGGAGGCTGCGGTGGTGTAGGCCTCAGTATGGTATCCATGGCGGCCGCGGATCTGTGTGCGGGGATCCAGGGGTGCCGGATTCCCGCCATTCCCCCCTCCCCCCCCCCCACCCTCCCCAAGGAAAAAAAGGTTCTAAATGAAAGTCGTTGTAAATCTTGCAAATTGAACCGGTAGAATTTTTTTAAGGAGACACAGAAACGTGTAACACCCAATTCCCCTCCCCACCCCCCCCCCCCACCCACACACATCAGCTTCAAAAAGGTTTAAGAAGTCCTCGCACACTCTTAACACCTAAACCCCTTCCCTCCCCCCACCCTCAGCCTCCCCTCCCCTCCCCTCTCTCTTCCTCCCCCCCCCCACCCCCACCACCCCCACCCCCCACCTTCACCCCTCTTTTAAATTTTCGGCTATTGGAGAGCAAGGTCTGCCCACTAAATGCCATCTCTCTGAGGATGAGTGTCCGAAACAAACAGTTGGTATCCCCCCCCCCTACCCCACCCCTCGGGAAGTAACTGATCGACCCCTGCATGCGTGGGATCAGGCTGTAAGCGTGATATCATGGTATTAGTCTGCCCTTCTATGGCAAAAACCGCTGTATACCCATTATTGTAAAAAGCGAGATAGTTTTCACTGTAATACACATAACACTTTAATACAACGAGAATCTGGAGGTGGTGTTTTTTTTTTTTTAAACCAAAAATAGGCTAACTGCGGCTTTTCCAATTGTAGAGCAGAACTAATGACTGATATGGCAATCATTCCCTGGGATAAAACAGACGTGTCGGGCCGGCGCCTCCGATCAGGTTTTCTTGTTTAGCAGCTTTGGCATTTTATACGGCGCGTGCCTACCTTCAACAATGGAAACACTATCGTCCGCATCACATCACGTTCTCAGAGTTGAAAGTTTTTTTTTATTTTTTTATTTAAAGGGATGTTAACAGACTTGGTGCTTCTGTAACGGATATACCACACACGATACGGTTAAATGAGTTAACTCATTCGAGACTTGCCGCCTTCGGATACGCGGCTTATGCATAAGCCGCGTATCCGGAGGCGGCACGTCTCGAATGAGTTAACCAATTCAGTGCCAGTAGACGCAAAAAGATGTGCAGTTAAAAGCAGGGCGAATTGAACAATGAACAGTTCCATCGATCAAATAAATACAGATATGACTAGGGTCAGCAAGAGGCAAAGAACCTCGTGAGCCCCCGTATCTGCGGGGGCGCATGAGGTGCTGTGCCTCTTGTAGTTGGGCGGTGCTCGCGTTTTTCCGTCAGTAAAAGGCTCAACTTCCGGACTTCAGCAAAAGCATTGCGAAGGAATGGCGCAACCTTCTGCGCAAACAGCAGTTTCTTGCAAGAAGCACCATAATTTCATGCTGTCGAACTAACATTTCCGAACGTGATTCCTACTGATGTAAATGAAACTCGCAAAATGCATAGATCCTCACGTGTCCCCGCCATTTGCTGGGCTCATGAGGGTGTATGTCTCATGTAAATGGCTCGAGTCATGTCGATGAAAGAAAAATGTCGCAGCATTTTCTTCAATATTCAGACGAGACCCGCTAGAGGCATAGATCCTCATGAGCCCCCGCAACTGCGGGGGCTCATGAGGATCCATTGTCTCTTGCAGCAGGTTGGTAAGTCGCACTGATAACAGACATTCCGACAGCGTCTTCGCCTAGGTGAAGTTCAATCAAAACAGATTCGTAGGCTGTGACGAACAGGACAAATGAAATGTTGTGACAGGAAACTCCACAGCGCACCCCTTTTCCTTTCGTAAATCTGAAAACAATGAGTATGGTGCTGGTAATATTCCTCTGTATTTTGCAAGACACTGGACAATGTAAGAACCCAATGCGCAAAAGGCCTTTGGGCCGACGTCGGTCCAATGGCCTTTGCGCGATGGGAAATAAACTCAAGGATATACTAGATTAAGGCCAAGAAAATAACAGTCATCAAAAACTTTTCAATCTTTGAATATTTAGATTATCTTGTGAAATGTGAAAGAGTATATTTTTTATAATATCAGAAGGCGTTTATTTGTATATATCCCAATGATTGCATTGTGTGTGTGTGTGTGTGTGTGTGTGTGTGTGTGTGTGTGTGTGTGTGTGCGTGTGTATGTGTGTGTCTGCCTAGCTTTTCGGAAACGAATAAAACAAATAATATCTATACAAAAGAATTGTTTGTCATTAAATCAAAAAAAAATATGTCAGAAATTTGGTTGTTATTGAAGTAATTTACACAGAAAAAGTGTAGAAAGTGCAAGAACGTTTTTATATTCGACTTCGTTATGATTACTTTGTTATATCCGAAATTTGTTATAAGCGAAGCAATTTATTTAGACGTTTATTGTCGTGTATTTTACAACATTTCTGTAAATTCCGAAAATTTATTGTTTTAGAACGATTTTCATTGCGATTGCGGGAGCTCACGAGGACATGTGACTTCGGTGGTATTCGCTGTGTCCCGGAGTGGGAGGGGGGGTGGGGTGTGGTTAAGCGGAAATGAAGCATAACACGATTATTACATGGCGACGAGACATGGCTATTGGCCATTCGGACGGAAGTCAGACGCGTTTTGATTGGTCGGCTGTCCAAGTCACCTGATACAGTTCCTGTGAACTTGATTAGCCAAACTCGGCAACACGTACCCCACTTCATTTGCTTAACCCTTTCACTGCCGGTGATCAGGACTGAAATCGTGACATTTGCCGTCACAGACAGGAAACCTGATAACCGTTCTACCTGCATTAACCGCTGATATAAAATCGGCCTGCAAAAGGGAGAGTTAACTTAGATTTCAGCAAGAGGCATAGATCCTTATGAGCCCCCGCGACTGCGGGGGCTCATGAGGATCTATGCCTCTTGCAGCTGGCCTTGCCCCGGCTCCGGCAGTGGAGGAGTCAATTTGGCCGTCTCCTGATTTTTAGTTGCGCAGACCTCGTTCCTAACCAGTCACAATCGACCGGTTGACTGATTTTGTCAAATTGGATGGCCAGCCAGTTTCAGTTTTCTTGGCAAATAAGGTTGACCCACTGGCCCAGCATCGATCTGTCCACTGTCTCACTATCACTTACTACTCCATAAGGGAAATGTTTGCGGGCTGACGTCAGCCGCTGCTGGCCAGTGCACGGTTGTGCGGCGCGGGGTAACGCCGGGGTGGTCAACTATTGGTTTTTGCAAAAAAAACTCAGCAAATCCATTTTGTGAAAGGCCAGAGTTTCATTACAGGCACATACGACAAAATAAAACCTTGCTTATCACAAACATGGACTTACTGAAATTCGCCTTCACAGGGCAGTTTTCCTCACTGGGTAGTCGTCCTCACCATCTCCTCCTCAACGTCTTAACTCACACCACAGCAAGATATGGATCGACCATGATAGTTCAAGGGTGATGCCAGAATAGCTTGGCGCCTATGGGCGCCAAGCTATTCTGGCATCACCCTTGAACTATCATGGTCGATCTGTGTCGTGCACAGCAATGCTGTCTTCAGAGGACAACGGCAAAAATTTGGGGATTTTGGTTTTGGGGTAGAATGAGTTAATAATAATGATAACACATAGTTTTTCTATTGCGCCCTTCCCCACGGACAGCAAGCTCGGAGCGCTTTACAGCACATAAAAATTATATTATAAAGCAGAAAAAATAGAACGCACTCACTCTTTAAATAAACACCTGCTCGCACCATGTAGTCGCATTTCTAACACGAAACACACACACACACACACACACACACACACACACACACACACACACACACACACACACACACACACACACACACACACACACACACACAGCCTACCTACATGGGCTACCCATGTACAAAAACGGCCAACATTTCCATGCAGCACATCCAGACTAAGCTAATCTTGATATGCTACCTGGAAAAACGTCTTCACCAACTCGCCATGATACAGGCCGACCATGATAGCTGAAAATATTGTCTGATTGGCTTTCCGCTTCGTCAGACGCCTAGATAGTTAAGCATCATCATTGAACTGTCATGGATAACCTTATTTCGCGCGCTAGGAAGGTAGGAGTGTTTTGGAATGTGTCGTTTCCTCTGAACTGAATGCATTACAGTGAGTGAAAGCATCTCTTGACATTGGTTCAGCTACGCAAATGTCAAAACATTGTTTTACATTTTCAAGCAAAGACGAAAAACTGAAGATTTTCTACAAACAAACTACAAACAAACAAACAAACAAACAAACAAACAAACAAACAAACAAACAAACAAACAAACAAAATTAAATAAAAAGTTACAATACCAGCTTAACCCATTCAGCCCTGACGAACTACAGCAGAAGATGAGTCGACCATGATAATTCAAGGGTAGTGCCAGATTAGCTTGGCGCCTGTCGGCGCCAAGCTAATCCGGCACTGCCCTTGAATTATCATGGTCGATCCACCTCCTGCAACAGGTGCATAGTCGTTAGATGACGCCGTCAAAATTTGGGAAATACGTGCGTGGGCCCGAATGAGTTAAGAAGTCAACAGAAACCAAACAGAAGATGGACAATAAAGTAGAATGAAATAGTTTCAAAACATATTAGGCTTCAAAATGCTTCCTGCTATGAAAGTGCACAACGAGCACGCAGTCCTGGGACCGACGTCTTGTGCTGGCTTGGTGTTGTCAAGTGACATTCAGGCAATATCTAGGGTTTCCTCGCGTCTCGGACAGCCTACTACGATGGTGCATAGATTATCCCACACAGAATAGACATGATGACACAAGTCAGGACTCGGTGGGACGAAGAGCTTCACTTTCGGAACATCAGCAGTCCAAACCCAGACGCATGAGGCATAGATCTTCATGTGTCCCCCGCAAATGCGGGGACACATGAAGATCTACGCCTGACGCAATTTTCCGTATCCGACAATCAAAACCCACATGCAAGAGACATAGATCATCATGTGCCCCAGCAATTACGGGGGCACACGAAGATTTATGCCACTTGCTAGGTCCACTTATATCTGTGTCTCTCAAAAAGACGCAATTTTCAGTATCAGAATTCTTGGCACTGCCGAGCAGGGATGGTGAACATTTGATTTTGAACAAAAATGCTATCGTTCTCTGGAATCCCCGCAACTCGCAGACTGTCTGGAATTCTAGGATTTCGACATTGCTTAATATAGGTAATCCCCTAGACTTTCTGGCTCAGGTGGTCGAGCGTCGGACTCTCAATCGTAAGGTCGTAGATTCGAACCCCAGAGGCGACAAAATTTGTTCATACCCTTTTTCGGGCCCCGTCTTTAAAAACTCACCTTCGTCGTGGACAAAACACACTAAGCATTAAACGTGTAACGTTGTTTTTTGCTTCAGTCAGAAGAAGGTCAAACATTGAACGAACTTCAAACTCACAGCTCGTTCTATATGCAAGGGGCGCACCCCAGTAAAACTCTTTGCCAACTGCGGCCGTCGTGGGATCGAAGACGTTTTGCTAGAGGGGACTTTCTCATGAGCCCCTTTACTAAAAAAAAAATGGCGTAACCTGCTCTCTCTCTCTCTCTCTCTCTCTCTCTCTCTCTCTCTCTCTCTCTCTCTCTCCCTCTCTCTCTCTCTTTGTTGTATAGGGGCTCTTGAAAACTACTGTTTTGCCTGGTCTTAACTCATTTTACTCTGACACGCCACGGTAAGACATGGATCGAGGGTGATAGTTCAAGGGTTGTGCCAGAATAGCTTGGCGCCTATGGGCGCCAAGCTATTCTGGCACAACCGTTGAACTATCACTCTCGATCTGTTTCCAGACGTGTAATACAGTCTTCAGGGGGCAACTTCAAAATTTGCGGATTTCAGTCCTGAAGCAGAATGTGAGGAATCACTCCTATTGTCCGCTATAGACTGTGGCGTGCGGAGCAAGCACGTTTCAACGTCTTGATGAACGGATTCTCATTGATCTGTCGCGATTTTTTTTGTTGTTGGGGGTACTCGCTTTAGTTCGATCCCACCGCTTGTCAGCTTAATTCTAGTCGATGTGACCTGACGTGCCCTGCCTGAGTATTTTGCGTCGACACGATTCCGATGGATTTTGTGAGAGTTCCTTTGTCCGGGACCGGCCCTGGTGCCGGGCACGCAATCCTGGGGAAAAAAGAATGGTTTGTCCAATAGCATGTTCATTGAACGGTCCTGGTTAAATCAACGTGGCACGGTTGCACTGCGCATGAACTGATCAGTGTTCATGTGGTAGGCAATAACTGTCCCCGTTCCCCATAACCCAACCGTTAGGGCCGTCCTTTATCACTCCGGTGCCGTGGACGTTAACTCAGTCAACTCGGACACGCCACGGCAAGACATGGATCGAGCGTGATAGTTGAAGGGTTGTGCCAGAATATCTTAGCTGCCTGCAGAAGACGAAATTAAAAAACCACGTTGGAGATGGATAGGGCACACCTTACGTAAGCCAGCGGACAACATCACCAGACAAGCCCTAACATGGAACCCACAGGGCACGCGGAAAAGAGGCAGACCAAGAAACACATGGCGCCGAGAACTGGATGCAGACCTTAAGACCATGAAGATGACCTGGAACCATCTGGAAAGGAAAGCCCGGGACAGAGACTCTTGGAGATCCTTTGTAGGCGGCCTATGCCCCAGTAGGGGTGCAAGGCATAAGTAAGTAAGTAAGTATAGGCGCCAAGCTATTCCGGCACCACCCTTGAACTATCACGCTCGATCGGTTTCAAGAAGTGTAATACAGTCTTCAGGGGGCAACTTCAAATTTTGCGGATTTCGGTCCTGGAGCAGAATGTGTTAAACCCTGAACTAACCAACCTCTGTCTGCGTAGACCTGTGCAATGTGACATCGCATTGTGTTGTAAAGTTGTCCAAGGTTGTGCATTTAAATATACGTATGGATATGACGTCATTGTTCGCTGTTACACAATTACAGAATGACGTCATAGCCATTGGCAATGACATCATTATATAATTGCGTAACATCATACGATTGATAACATGACCAAACATACACGTAAAGACACAAGGGCTACATGCAGTCGCAAACGTTGCCAAGAGAAAATCAAACCTGTATCTCGCTGAAAAGAAATGATCTAACATCTCATTGCCCACGTTGACAAAAGACAATCCAGCAGCTGATGGGTGTGGGGTTGGAGTGGCTGGGAAGAGCCTTTATGGCGGGAAATGTAGTTAGGCGGCTAAGCCAGGCGGGAAGCAAGGGCCTGTCACCGGCAGCCTGATAGTGTTTCTCGCCGGCTCTTACACCGATTTACCCACAAGCCCTCAGGCGGAAACCCATCACAGACACGCTAACATTGGTCACGTGACGCTTATCCGCCAATCGTAGGCTGAAACGTCAATAGTCTTCTCTGCACGAGAGATGTATATCGCAACGCGTTTGAGTTAGTTAGTTATTGGGGTTTAACGTCGAGCAGGCGACTAAGGCCATCTCACGGCGTTACAACGCGCTTGAGAGATATCATCAAGAGACAAAGATCTTCATGAGCCCCAGCTCGCAGGGGCTTGTAAAGATCTATGCCGCCTGCAGAGGGTCTGCATCTGCTAAAGACTCGCACCCAAAATCATGATCGTGCACGACTCTGTGACATTTTAAAGATTACGCGTGAAAGACTTGCCGATTAGACAACAAACAACTTCATGCATGACATTTCACAAGAGAGTGAAAAAACATCGCGACTAATTGCCTGAAAGATTAAAAATTAAGCGTAAGGATACAGTGCATGCAAAGCCCGGATCCTGCGAAAGGCCGGATGCCTCTTTAAATTCGCATGCGCAATTTGTGTTGCGGCGATCACGTGACTGATGACGACACCCCTTGCGTCACAAAGAAATCAAGCCGGGCTGCCTCAGCCTTTTTTAAGCTCCGGAAAAGGCAGCAATTTAAAAAAAAAGTAAAACTTCTTGTTGCTGTCTTATACATTGCTCAAGCTAAATTTCTTCAGAAAGTTTCAAATTTAAAATCAAGCTTTCCCAACAAAATCTTTCGAAAGCGGCCTTACGGGCTTAGATCTGTATAAGTGCTTTGTTCGAATTTACTCATGTGAATTTCACATGAGTTTTCATTGTTGTCTGTACATTGTGTTAATTACCGATGAAACACACTTGGCTGAAGGGGGAGAGGCGAGTAAAGGGGGGGGGGGCAAGGGCGGGGGGGGGGGGGGGGGAGGGGGAGGGGGGAGGGATGTATAAGTGAGCTGATAAAGTGCGAACTCAAAGATTCGTTTAAAGCAATAAGTCCTGATTCAAAAGTTTATGATTTGTGAGTTGTCATCGGATGAATACATTTATCATACTTCAGAAGACAGACCGATCGTCATTTTGATTCAAGGGTTTTGCCAGAATAACTTGGCGCCAAAGGGCGCCAAGCTGTTCTGGCAAAACCCTTGAACTGAATGAGTGAAAACAAACGATGATGGGAAACACTCTTGCGCTAAGTCCGGAGTTTGGGATGAACTTCAGTCAACAGCGAGTCAGGTCATGTACATGCAGATTTTATTTGTCTCTTTCAATAAAAATTGTATGTCACAACACACACTTTCATAAAAGATTGAAAACACTGATTTGACAACAAGATGGGATGAACCATAACTCACAAAGTCTCTTCTATAAGCGAGCTGCCCGCGCTGTCAAGGGTCTCTACCTTTCGTCTTTGACCTAATTCTGACGTTGAAATATCTCCTTTTGAAAAAGCCTAGCAGATCTGCCAATGCGCCACAGTGAATTCTAAAAGGGACGCAGTGCATACGCGTCATTGGTTTGTCAAACGTCATTTGAAATGACGTATTTTTGTTTTTTACATAATTTTATATTTAGCGTGATATGCGTTTCACTTTCGCTTCAAGACTTGAGAAAATGGTGACAAAACTAGAATTTCATAGTACGATTTAAGTCTTGCTATATATTTTGTATGAAATCGGGAAGGTTACAAAGTAAAGTAAGTTATAGCACTGTCAGGGGAGAGAAATGTGCATGATCGACCAGTGATCATAGATCTACTGTGGCCAAAGCACACAAAAAAAAAAAGAGATAGGAAAGAGAGGGGGCGCTAAGAAAGTGACTGAAAGCAATGCATATGTAAGCCCCCCCCCCCCCCCCGAAGGGGGGCGTATCACATATCCACTGTTCCAGCCACTCAGTGCATGGAAATTTAAATCTAGGTCCCCCAAGGGGGGGTCCAGATATTTAGCCGGTGTGGACAGCTGTTTCGGTCTTGGCGACCTCTTCAGCACACCATCGGCAATACTGGAGGAGGCAGGAAATTCTGCCTACCTGCAATGACAACCACATTTTACTGTGGTGTCTGCAGGGGCATACATTCCATGCCACCACCTAGAGTTAAATTTCCATGCACCCTAAAAGAGAACCTACCAAAAGGGGGGAAGGGGTTGCAGTCGATATTGTAGTAATAAATGAAAAGAAAAGGGGAGACTGCCAGTGCTAATATTTCAGGAAGGTTACAAAGTAAAGTAGGTTATAGCACTGTCAGGGGAAAGAAATGTGCATGATCGACCAGTGATCATAGATCTACTGTGGCCAAAGCACACAAAAAAAAAGAGATAGGAAAGAGAGGGGGCGCTAAGAAAGTGACTGAAAGCAATGCATATGGAAGCCCCCCCCCCCCCCCCCCCCCCCACTGTTCCAGCCACTCAGTGCATGGAAATTTAAATCTAGGTCCCCCAGGATATGAAATCTAGGTATGAAATCAGGTTGACTTTATCTAGCTACATGATACACTAAGTACACCTGCATGCTCGTCTGAAAGCGCGTCGATGTGTGTGTGTGTGTGTGTGTGTGTGTGTGTGTCTGTGTGTGTCTGTGTGCGTGCGTGAGCGCGCGCTCCAAACATCTCCAAGAGGTATAGATCCTCATGCGCCCTCTGGGCGCATGAGGATCTGTGCCTCTTGGAGATGCGCGCATGTGTATGAGAGAGAGAGAGAGAGAGAGAAAGAGAGAGAGAGAGAGAGAGAGAGAGAGAGAGAGAGAGAGAGAGAGAGAGAGAGAGAATTACGTCATATTTAGAGTATTATGTCTGCGTGGTGACGGAGTTGCTTCTTTTGCGTCACCACCACTGTCTGATTTTCTTCAGAAGTCAAGGTTTTATACTGTTTGAATTTTTTTCTAAAAAGAATTAATTTTTACTGAAGAAGTTGAAAAGATACAAAGCTGGCTAACAAACTCATCTAATGTCTTTCTCCAAACTAGCTATATCCAAAATTTCAAGTAAATGTAACGAAAATTACGGACTCTAATCTGGGACAACCGGCTTTCTATAAACTGTCTTTTATGTATTCAAGGCGACATCCCGCTACAAAATTCCCGGAGGCTCTCTCAGTCACCCATTAGAGAAAATATTTCGCTAAGTTTCAAGCTTGTGCGTACAGCAATATCGAAGATTCTCGTGTGAACATACATACGCGCACACATACGCACATTCAACGCTTCGCGCCAAATGTACGTTTAGCAGCGAGGTTGGCGTAACAAGACATGACGTAATTTTTATCTTGTTACTTCAGTTGTGAGAGGATTAGGCCTGCCCGTCTTTGATATCATGGACATGCTATTAAATTCGTCCCACCGCAACCGGTCCTAAAAAGTCCATTCTATAAATAGAAGGGACTTAAAAATGGAAATCCAAGGTCGACGGAGAAATAGGAAAAGACATCAGTGTCATAAAGTGTCTGAGCATTGTCCACCATACGCATTCCCTTGGGGCAAAATCTTTAACTCATTAGTTGAGCCCTGACGCACTACAGCAGGAGATGGGTCGACCATAATAATTCAAGGGTAGTGCCGGATTAGCTTGGCGCCGGCAGGCACTGGCACTGCCCTTGAATTATCATGGTCGATCCATCTCCTGAAACTGGTGCATAGTCTTTAGATGACGCCTCCAAAATTTGGGAAATACGGCCGTCGGGCTGAATGACTTAACTCATTCTACCCCAGGCACACCACATCAAGATTAGGATCGACCATGATAGTTCAAGGGTGATGCCAGAATAGCTTGGCGCCTATGGGCGCCAAGCTATTCTGGAATCACCCTTGAACTATCATGGTCGATCTGTGTCCTGCACTGCAATACAGTCTTCAGAGGACAACAGCAAAATTTAAGGATTTCGGTGATGGGGTAGAATGAGTTAAAAGGTATTATTCTTGGGGAAACTTGCTTTGTCTGAAAAACCGATTATAAATGACAAAACCAAAAGTGCGTAAAGTCAATGTGAAAATTTCAATACAATGCAAAGTGGGTACAAACCAAGGGGAATGACTCAGCGCTGAACAAACAAACAGTTAGATCCCCTGCCCCTTCCTGACGGAAGGAGGATGTAACCATTTGTTTGTCCACTGCTGAGTGATGTCCCTTGGCATGTGCAGTGGGTCTACCTTTCTTGCATCACAAATCTGGTTTTGTAGATATCAAGTCAGTGTGAAAGCTTCCCGGATTGACAATATGAAGGATTGGATAGGCCCACAACTTCTCGTTCTTTTACGGGCATCCCAAGATAGACATCCGTGGAAAAAACTGACGACGGAAATGTCCCAACGAACTTCCAGGTCAGCGGACTGAATGAGTGAGTGAGTGAGTGAGTGAGTGAGTGAGTGAGTGAGTGAGTAAGAACAATTCAGTACAATAAAAAGTGATAAATATTTTGCAAAGTTCGGAGTCGCCTTCGGATGGCTGACTTTTCTGGAGACAGATGCGTTGCAGAATAGCTTGTCGACAGGAGGATCAGGGCCTCTTAAGATCTATACCGCTCTGCTGGTTTCGTTTTTATCCATGTGCTTCGCGCAGACAGGTGTACCCTGGAGTCACTTTACCAGCTATGATGTCAGTGACGTCATTTTAGCCATTGGCGGAGAACAAGTTTCTTGCTTCATCGCCATGGATCGTGGATAGTCTTTTAGAAATGTTTGTTAATTAAAAACCAAAATCGTCGCAAAATAAATGTGTCCAAAGATCATACGCAGAATGTTTTAGCTCAACATGCAACATGCAATGGCATAAATCTAGTGAATCCCCGCACCTGCTAGCGCGCTTGATGACTTTTGCCTCTTGCAATTGGTCCTTGTTCACGTTTTCTTGGCATCGAAAGGGTTAGCTCATTCAGTACTGACATCCTACAGCAACAGCGACCATGCTAGTTCAAGGATGGTGCCAGAATAGCTTGGCGCCTTCAGGCGCCAAGCTATTCTGGCACCATCCTTGAACTAGCATGGTCAATCTGTCCTTGAAATTACTTTGTAGTCTTCATGGGACAATTCCCAAATGTAGGATTTTGTAACCTTAGTGCAGCATGTATTAATTAAAAAAATCTTTTCCAGCTACAGACTCGAATAAAATATAGACACAAGTGTTAAACGTAACCTGCTCAAATGGCACACGGTGCATACCAAGAAATAAACACTGTCTTTCAGCAAGTTCACTGGAAGAAATAGGATTTTTCATTATCGCCTGAAGACATAAATGTCTCTCTTGTATCAACACAAAAGCTCGATTTATCGTGCTGACCAGTTGAAGAAAGGACGAGCAAATACGCCTGTCACAGGACAAAAAGAAAATCCGTATTTATGAGGTATTGTGTTTCCGAATTTACACGTTAAACGTTTGCTCTTCTTGTAGTTGGCGGTGCTATTGCTGTTGGTGTGGTAGATGCTGCTGTCGTCGTTGTTGTGTTTTTTTGTATATTGTGTCATTGTTGATGTTGTTGCTGTTGTTGATTCTGCTGTTGTTGTGGTTGTTCTTGTTGCTGTTGTTGATAATTATGAAGTTATTGTTGTTCCTGATGCTGTCGTCGTTGTTGCTGCTGTTTATAATGATAGTATTATTGCTGATGTTGCCCTGTTCGTTACTGCTTCTGTTCCCGCAGCGTCTGGAGCTTTTCCGGGGGAGAGCACAATAGGCACACTGGTTGTCTCCCTTTTAGCGGTAGCGAATCGCGGGAGACAACCAGGGTGGTAAAGCGATCACGCGAAGAAAACCCCTTGAGGCTGTCGGGAGCGGTTTTTGTCGCTATGATTCCTGCAGGATGTCATGGTGTTGTTATTCCTGCAGGATGTCAGGGTGTTGTTATTCCTGCAGGATGTCAGGGTGTTGTTATTCCTGCAGGATGTCAGGGTGTTGTTATTCCTGCAGGATGTCATGGTGTTGTTATTCCTGCAGGATGTCAGGGTGTTGTTATTCCTGCAGGATGTCTGGGTGTTGTTATTCCTGCAGGATGTCATGGTGTTGCTATTCCTGCAGGATGTCAGGGTGTTGTTATTCCTGCAGGATGTCTGGGTGTTGGTATTCCTGCAGGATGTCTGGGTGTTGTTATTCCTGCAGGATGTCAGGGTGTTGTTATTCCTGCAGGATGTCTACTCCCCGTAAAACGCCATGCAAAGTCGATGCTCAAACGTTGCCGTTACAAAGAGTGTGGACCCCATCTCCACCAGCCAAGCGGACGCATGAAATAGCCATTTCACCCATTGAAAAAACGGGTGTCGATATAGCCACATCTCCACATATCAAACGACCCAGCCTTCGACCTGTCCAGGAACTGCAGATGCCATTGACAAAGGAGGAAGAAAAATATCAGACGGCACTAAACCGCACAATGCTTAATGAATCAGCTGATGCCACAATCCGTTGCAAGACTGGAGGACAGCCTTTGTATTTTATGCACATACCAAAACCAAGAAAACCAACAACAGGGGCATCATCAGCCGTAATACGAAGAAGGTCTAAGGTATTAGCCCGTGCTAGAGCAAATATGTCTGGCGGATCAGAAGTGGATGAAGCTGAACAAATAACTGACGAGTTAAGACGAGAAAGAAATGAAAAAATGACTGCAATATTAGACAGAGCAGGCCATAGGCGATCCGTGTATGTCTGTAGAAAACAGGGTATTGCTCTGAGAACCAATCTAGGATTAAGCTGGTCCAAGTACAGAACATACAAACGCTTCATGAGAAGTATTGGTGTCAAATTTGAAAGTGAAAGAAAGGAAAGACAGACCCAGAAAGAAGCGCTCTGTGGCACAGTGACCATTGAACAAAAGAATCTGACTTTTGAAAACAAAGTAACAAACAAGAAAGAAAGCCAGAAAACGCCTGTCGCCTACATAGAGGATCTCACACATTTTGTTCCTGAACTGCTTGACAAGTTTGAAGCTGCAAATCTTCTTGAATGGCATGAACAAATACCAAATGATGAAATTTGGATAAAACTAGGAGGAGATCATGGCGGTAACAGTTATAAAACAATGCTTCAAGTTGCTAATCTCCAAAACCCTAACTCTAAACACAATACGTTTTTGGTGTGTATGGCTAACTGTAAAGACAGTCATGAAAATCTTCCAACGATTTTGCAGCCGTTTAAAGAGCAGGTGTCACTTCTCCAAACCATGAAATGGAAAGAAAAACAGATACGTGTATTTCTGTTTGGCGATTACGATTTTCTCGTCAAACTCTTTGGTCTCTCAGGAGCACAAGGGGTCCACCCTTGTCTCTGGTGTACTGCTTCGAAAAGTCAGCTACAAAGAGCTCCACATGAGCGAGTACAAGTGAAACAGAGAACGCTTAACAACATCAAGCGGGATTATAGGCGATACATGCGTGCAGGAGGAGACAAGAAGAATGCCAAAGGTTACAACAATGTTGTACATGAACCAATCTTTGATGTTGAGGTTTCGCAAACTGCACCACCATACCTCCATCTTCTGCTAGGTATAGTAAAAAAAACATCATTCCCTCCTAGAGCAAGAATGCCACGAACTCGATAAAGTCATTGCTGAAAGACTGGCCGAGGGAAAGGAGGCACATGATGGAAACACACCTTTTGAAAAATACATTTCAGAAGTAAGAGTCATCAAAGAACTTGAAAAAAGAAAACAGCTGACCGAGGGTATTGCAGTGTTCAGCGACAAGAGACACAATGAGAGTGTGAAGCATTTTGATGAACGACGTGAGCAGAAGATGCAGCGGGTAGCAGAATTCGAGGACAAAATAGAAGCTCTGAGAGAAGAGACAAAGTTGCCATTTCTGTGCGGACCTGTCACTTCTGGCCTTGACGAAGCACTAAAGAGGAATAAGATATTCATGCAAGCATACCATGGCCGTTCGTTTGTTGGCAACCACTGCCACCGTTACTTGAAGTATGATGTGTTCACTGATGTTGGTAACAGTGTTATCAGCAATACCATGAAGCTGACAGATGATCCTAAACTTCATGCAGCAGCGCATGACATTTCCTTAAAGTTCCGAATTCTGAACGACCTGTACTCACAAGTCCATACTAATGTTTCTCACAAAATGCCGGTGAAGAGCAGAAATGAATCAATGCAAGACATCAATGACAAGATTGCAAACTACATGCGTTTTTTTCGAAGTACTTTTCCAGCCAGTAGCATCATTCCGAAACAACATATCTTGGAATGTCACTGCGTTGACTTTATGACTAAGTGGGGATTTGGTTTAGCGCTTCATGGTGAGCAGGGAGGTGAAGAGAGTCACGCTACCATTAACATTTTAAAGAGTAGGACATTTGGCTTGCAAACAGAGGAGGAAAAACTCAGACTGCTCATGACCGAGCACATGACACTCGTGTCACCGGTCCTCCACTCCGTCATTCCTCCAGTAGTAAAACAGAAAAAAAATTCTCATATAACGCTGTTTAGCTGGCGTCGGTCTTGTGTATCTGTGAACAGAAACTCAGTATTGTTATTATGTCTAGTGTGTCAGCAAATGTGCTGAACCGCAAGGTATATTTAAAAACACTGTTGAATACTGTGACCTGTGATGGACTAATCGGATTTTTGTACACGGAGGGCATTAGCAGTCTGTGGAATACCGGGACTACGGGCGAGAAATGCCAGAACGCGACCTGTCAGTGACCTCATTAACCACCCTCCTGCTTCCGTCCCCCAGCGCGTAGCGAAAATCCGGTAAGTGATACTTACTGTAGGCATGCTGACCCTTATGCGTGCAAGTGTGTTTCGTTGGGAAAAGTTACGTCTTCGTGTTATGGCTGTGGGAACTTTGTCAATTTCACAACAAACACCGACATCATACATCAACAAATTCTCGTTCTCTTTATTTTCACCATAATCTGCTACACAAGTGTAAGTCGTAATGTTGTCATGTTTGGTATCGGTATGTAGGTAAGAATTTCAACTTTTGAACGATGCTACTTTCACAACAGTCACTTTAGGCTGAGATGTGTTATGAATACAAACGTGTAGGTAGTTGTTATAGCGCAGAGCTCCGGACACGCTGTATACAGCTCAGTTGCAAGTGCGATATAAATAGAATGAGCGAGCGAGAGGGTAATTTGACCTCGCTGCGCCTTATCTCTCTGGCCGCCTGAAGCGAACTAAGTGCTACGCGCAAGCACTGGTCTGGGTGTTGTTATTCCTGCAGGATGTCTGGGTGTTGTTATTCCTGCAGAATGTCTGGGTGTTGTTTTTCCTGCAAAATGTCTGGGTGTTGTTATTCCTGCAGGATGTCTGGGTGTTGTTACTCCTGCAGGATGTCTGGGTGTTGTTATTCCTGCAGGATGTTTGGGTGTTGTTATTCCTGCAGGATGTCTGGGTGTTGTTATTCCTGTAGGATGTCTGGGTGTTGTTATTCCTGCAGGATGTTTGGGTGTTGTTGTTCCTGCAGGATGTCTGGGTGTTGTTATTTCTGCAGGATGTCTGGGTGTTGTTATTCCTGCAGAATGTCTGGGTGTTGTTATTCCTGCAGGATGTCTGGGTGTTGTTACTCCTGCAGGATGTCAGGGTGTTGTTATTCCTGCAGGATGTCATGGTGTTGTTATTCCTGTTATTCCTGCAGGATGTCTGGGTGTTGCTACTCCTCCAGAATGTCTGGGTGTTATTATTCCTGCAGGATGTCTGGGTGTTGTTATTCCTGCAGGGTGTCTGGGTGTTGTTATTCCTGCAGGATGTCTGGGTGTTGTTACTCTTGCAGGATGTCTGGGTGTTGTTACTCTTGCAGGATGTCTGGGTGTTGTTATTCCTGCAGGATGTCTGGGTGTTGTTATTCCTGCAGGAATCATCGCGACAAAAGCCGCTACCGACAGCCGAAGGCTAAAAACAGCGCGTGGGTACGAAACATGTAATTACTGTCCTTGTGGCGAGAGACATATCCCAGGGGGGATGGGCGGGGGAAGGCGGGGCTTGAGGAAGGGGGATGGGGAGAATTCGAATTGTTTTTATAGCAGGTCTTGGTGTATATCACTTGAAATGTAGCACCAGTACTGTCAGCCTAAATGATTAGATGGTACTAGCTGTGTCTCCATAAATCGTCTTTAGCGGCTGGTTCCAGTAGTTCTGTCCGCATGACTAGCAGGCTCCGCAGGACAAAACAGTAAACAATCTCTGTCACACACACACACACACACACACACACACACACACACACACACACACACACACACACACACACACACACACACACACACAAGTGTGTGTGTGTGTGTGTGTGTGTGTGTGGTGTGTGTGTGTGTGTGTGTGTGTGCCTGCTTGCGTGTATGCGTCCGTGTGCTTGTGCGTCAACTGCTATAACTCTTGGCGACCGCCTGTGCCAAGAGAGTGGAAATAGTCGTTGCTATCAAGTGTCGAAGCAGCACTTCCCCACGCTTCAGTGTCTGCACATCTCTTGAATCAACTTCAACAGCAAGAGCCTAGACACCTTCCATCTGAATCCGACACAGATCGTCAAGAGCAACAGCAGTCATAAGAAGCCTTGTGGATCTGTGTCTCTCAGTTGCAAGAACAAAGTCTTGTTGACATCCGTGTTACCGGGAATCAGGGCTGCGAGCGGATTTCCAACACTGAAACACTGTATCTACCCACCCCCAGAATCGCCCATTAAAAAGCCAGACGTGCAATTTGCCATGACATGTTTCCCAAATCTCTAGACCCTCAGCCAGTCCCTCCATCTACAACGGGTCTTTGATTCTCATTAGCCCATTCAGCTTCTGGTTTTTTAAAAAAAATGACATCCTGCATAAGCATAAGCCGCGTATCGGGAGGCGGCACGTCTCGAATGAGTTAACACCTTGACCACTACTGACGATACAGTTCGACCGAAAAGGCGCGAAGTTACGTAGTTAGGTAATGACGTAGTTACGCGTCTTTTCCGCCGCCGAAAGGTATCGTCACTGAGTAGAAGTCAAGGAGTTAACCCGTTTGTGCATGCAACCACCGGTATGCGGTTGGTATTACCGGTGACTGCATGTTCACGGGGTTAAGCGAGTAGACACAATCCTTTACAGACGCCCGCGAATCTACTACGAGGGGGTAAACTTCTCTGCTCATTCGATGAGAAAATCCGGGAGCTTTACTGGAAGGACTATCTGCCCTTTTTCAATCTACTGTGTGCGCAGCCCAGTGGCCCGTTCTAACGGCCAATCCGACTGTTGACAGTGGCGCTAACGACCCACAGAGCCTTTGACATGGCTTCCTTGATTGGGAAATAGCCAGTGAACAAACTAGCGGGAGAAAAGATCTAGTCGCAGCATGAAATCCACCGTGCCTCTCTCCAGCCAATGAAGAAGCAACTATAAAATTTTAATTAGCACTACAGGGACAAGAATTCTCACGATGAGGCCGAACCGAGAAGAAAGTTAAGACATGCTCATCCTAGGAAGCAAAAGTCCGACGCCGCAGTGGCCGATCCGCGCACGGCTGTGCGCGGGCCCACTGCGGCCGTCGTGTGGCCGAAGACGTTTTGCTACTGGGGACGTGTCCTTCAGTCCAAATTAAGGAGGCTTAAGAGGACCAACCCAAAGGAATTTGTTGATTGAAAGTTAGTGAGCGTAGAGATTGGCGGGAAAGGCTCAACAAGCCGCAATCGCCGGGGACCAATCAGAGGACACAAGTCACCCTACTATCACACGCTTAACGCATTTACCCCCGAGGTCCAACAACAGGAGATGGGTCGACCATGATCATTCAAGGGTAGCGCCAGATTAGCTTGGCGCCTGAAGGGTCTGCCACTTCAATGCAATCTTCTACCAAATAGCATAGATAATACAATAAATGAGCTCGATTATATCAGCAAAAGGTGTAGATTCTCATAAGCCCCTGCAGCTGCAGGGACCCACTGAGCCTCTACGCCTCTTACAGTTTAAAAGGACTTGCTTTGAAGAACCCACCCACACCATTGCACGAATACGTCCCACTGAATGCCGTCCGCCATTCCTGGAAGCTGATTGGTCTTAATAATAATAATAATAATACCGTTATTATATAGGCGCTTTTTCTCAATTTTTGGGGAAATCGACTCAAAGCGCCGCGCCTGAAACCCAACACACACTCACGAAACACGCGGATTTACGCCATTTAAGACAAACACAGTACAAGACAAACGAAGGGCCAGTCAGCTACTGAAGTTACAGAGATTTTTTTTTATCGCTTGTATTTGAAATTTTGTAAAGTGGCCTGAGACCGGTACCAAAGTGTGGGGGGTGGAAGAACCGGAGTACCCGGAGAAAGAACCCCCGACGGTCCGCCCGAATTAACGGTGACACTTACCAGAGGAGAAAAGTCGAACGCCGGAACCCGGTATCGAACCGCTCACCTTTGGAATTGGTGGCAGGCGCCTTAACCACTGCGCCACGGACCGCCCCAAATCTAATCTGGCACTGCCCTTGAATTATCATGGTCGATCCATCTCCTGCAACTGGTGCATAGTTATTAGATGACGCCTCCGGCAAAATTTTGGAAATCAGTACGGCCGTCGAGCTGAACCGATCACTGCCATGCTTTTAAAGTACCAGTATACTTCTGAAGACAAATTTCAGCGCTATTTGTGTTTGCTATGCCTTACGGTCACTGAACAGACCTAATGAACTTCTGCGGCAGTTTGGGTAAGCGTACATACATACTCGCACTTGTTTCTTCCATTGACTCTATTTTTAGCTCAGCGTTAATGGTACAGAAAGCGAAGTCATTGTCAGATTACTTAAGTTAATACAACGTGTACTGTAGTGGCTTCTGCTGTGTCTAAATCAATCACAACAAGACCTGTGTGTAGCGTTTCGTAACCATCTGTTGCAGAAGTGTGTTTTGAATGGAGTTGGCGGTATAGGGCTTTTAATTAAAATGTTAACTTAAAGGCTCACTACCGCTGTAACTGTTGGAAGATACACTTCTGTAACAGATGGTTACGAAGCGCTACACACAGCTATGGTTCATTCAGACACAGGAGAATCCAGTTCAGCACACATCGTAACCTGACAATGACTCCACTCCGTTCTAGAAGTACAATGCTTTCCGTACGAGAAACAGCTAAAAATAGATTATCACGCTAACGGCAGCGCAGAATAAATAAATGCGTTTGCGCGTGTGTTTTTGATGCGTGTTCAGACTGTTGTTAAAGTTCATGAAGTGTGTCGACAAGGCATAACAGACACAAAGGGGTGCTGAAACATGTCTTCAATTTTATGCGTGCTGGGACTTTAACAACCGTCTCAGATACTTTTCGCTAGTCCTTGCTGTCTGAGGTGCACGGTTATGAACAAAGATAGGAAGAGGCATAGAATTTCAAAAGCCGCCTCCCCCCCCCCCCCCACACACACACACAACTGTGGAGGCACACAAGGATGTATGCCTCTTGCATTTGGATTTTGTTGTGTGCTTCAGCAGTTTAGGGATTAAGCCAGCCTCCAACACCGCTTCAAGACGGTGCGCCCAGTTCAGTTTGTACACTTGCGTCCTACAACTTAGCAAACATGCAGATAACTCACGAGATGCTGGAGCGATCAAGCAATTTCTTGGTGGCATCCACTGGCTATAAACAATTTACTTGCAGCTTCTCATCCACATTGACCGTCGTGGATAAAGACCGCCTACCCCTTCCACACAAGAAACAGAAGTATATTTGTACTGCAAGAGGTATAGATCCTCATGAGCCCCCGCAGCTGCGGGGGCTCATGAGGATCTATACCTCTTGCAGATGATCTGATACTTGTCTCCTGATCCAGACTGACCATTATGTAAGTGACGTAGAGGCATATTTGTCAAGCAAGAGGTTTAGATCCTTAGGAGCCCGCGTGAGCTCACGAGGATCTTTACCCTTCTCGCAGATCAGTATGAGAGAGTGGGCATTCTAGCTGGTCCTCCTGAACCAGACTGAATCCCCATCTAACCTTTCCACACTGGAAGAAGATACACAGAAGTAAATCCATCAAGAGGTATAGATCCTCATGAGCCCTCGCAGGCTGCAAGGGCTCATGAGGATCTATACCCCTTGAAGAGGAAGCCGTTCCTGAAGGAGAGTGGATGAGGGTGATCACTTATTTCTGTCAACTGCGGTGGAGCAGGGAGATGGACTGTACCGATATAAGACGTCATTAACACTATCTGATGGGAGATTCTGATGGACGGATCTGGTCGGGATTATGGATACAAGCAAACGGTTTAGGAGTCAGCGCGATCTCATTCATTTGCAGTCTTGCTGTTTTGGCTTCTTTTCTTTTTTTTTTTGTTGCAAAGGGTGGTGGTGTGGGAGGGTGGAAAGGGGGGGGGGGGTAGCGGGAGGTACAACCAAAGTTTTCAACCCACTAAGCAAAGTTCCTCCTCGGGCCCAAGTTGGCCGGATTGGGTCCGCGCCCAGCTGTGCGCGGGCCCACTGCTGACGTCTTGGGCCCGAAGTCGTGTTGCTGCTGGGGTAGAATAGCTAACCCTTTCTTTTTGCAGGAATCACTCACTCAGCTAACTACTTGCCTTTCATCAAAAGATAAGTAGCAAATTGTGTACTTTTTTGGTATGCTTCTTTTGATAAAGTGGTTTTATCCCGAGATAAACTGTGTTGTAATATTATTTGTATTTAGCTAACTGTTGACTGACTGCCACTTATTCTGATCCCAGAGGAAGTGAATGTAAGGTGTTGGGAAGGGATGGGTGGTTTAAAGTAGTGTATAGTTGTGCGTGTGTGTCTGAGAGAAAGGGTGTGCCGTTGTGCATGCGCAGTGAGTCCAGTGTTTTCCTGGAGAACAGCGCTATACAAGAACTATGTATTATTATTATTATTATTATTGTAATAGTCTTTTATAAGCATTTTTTTTCTCATTTGGATGTCCTCATCATGTTTCACGCTGGGCATCTTCTTTTTTTTTTTTTTTTTTTTTTGGGGGGGGATTACATGACAGATAAGGACAAGGAACTGCATGAATAATTATATCTACCCACAATAGACGTGAACTTGACGCGTGCAGCACATTATTTTGACAAGCCATCTGGTGTTCTCACATACCCATTCAGTACAAGACCATCGGGCTGGCGTCAGCCTGACGACCTTGTGCTCAGTGGGAGGACTCTGTTACCCGTCAAGATGAGCCCGCGGGTGTTATGTCCACGGTTCATAGTACCGGTGGACTTGTCCTATCCAGCCAGCATCAGCTAAACGTCCGACAAGAAATCGCCGTAGGAGGCATTAGCAAGAGGCATACATCCTCATGGGCCCATGCATATGCGGGGGCTCATGACGATTTATGCCTTTTGCATGGGACTGATCTGCAGACGATAAGCACTTGTTCACAATTTGCGACGAAAGACAAAGCCCTTGATGTGCAGTGAGATTAGTGGTCACATGAGCTGTCTGGCCGTGACACTTCCTGGGTCACGCGCGTACAGCCTCCTACACAGCCTTATCACGCAATCCGGCGCAATATCACAAAACAGCCACGTAGGAGGATCGTTGTAACGAGCTTTGTCAGAATGTAACAATTTTTACAAGGCTCGTGGACATTTTCTGGAGTCGCAAAGTGCTTTACCAAATGTTCGATTGTCACGTGCAGCCTTCCAGGAGCCATGGTGGGCTTTTCAGATAAATTGAGACCATGCGGTCTTTTCTTGCATTTCCACCAAATTCAAGAAGGCACTATGTTACTTCACGTAAAGAGCTACATATCACGTAGGCCATGGCACAATATCGTAAATTTGTATCCAGCGGTTTTCGATAGACGTGTATAGAAAGTTTTCTAAGGTCGCTTTTGAACACTGCCTCAAACAAGGCCCACAACTTGACGTTTTCCGTGTCTGATTTTTTAGTCTTCGTAATAGAAAGCGTAGCACTCTAAACTTCGGCGGCGCTGGTACTAGCCGACTGGCATGATGCTAAACCTACCTCTGCTCCATATAAAACAGCTGGTGGTATTTAGATAAAATCTTTCTCTTTGGGAAATTCTGGCTACTAAGAAGTGCAAAAACATCAAACGTTTAATACAAAGTTAACTCCTCGTGTTCAAGCAGTCGTCGACATAGATCCAAGATTTACTCACAGAGATTGCTGAGCATGTTGCCGTGCATTAGTCATCAGTCTACACAGCCTTGGCAAAATGACTTACCAAATGCGCAAAAGACAATCAGGCCGACGTCGGCCACCATTGGCCCGCGCACGGCCGTGCGCGGGCCAACGGAGGCCGACTTCGGCCCGATGGCCATTTGCGCATTGGGTAGATACTTGAGGGTCGGCACGTATTGGGATGTGTACTTTTTGTACACTTGGCAAGAAGAGAGGTAGTAGGGTGCTCACACAAGTACAAACACTGTGACGCTAGGCATTTCAATGAGATAGTTTCATGCAATTAGTTTTGGATGTATCACTCTGAGCCCAAAAGTGAGGTAAAAAGAAGAAGAAAAAAGAAAGGTCAGGGTGCCCGAAAGGGGGTCCTTCTCCCAGAATTGTAAAAATTCGTCACTCTCAAGCTTAAGTTGTACATTGTCATTTTTGACACTGAAGGAGCTGTTCTACAAGTATCCTGCAAGACAGAGGACCCCGTCAGTATCATGTACTACACAGACTCCGTACTTGCTGGGGTGAACAGATTCTTGACAAATGCGAAAACATACACTGGGATGTCTAGAATCAAAACCCTACACGAAAACACACCTGCCCACAAGTACAGACTGGTACAAAAATATTTTCAACCGGATAATGTCTAAACTTTACCACGACATGCAAATTTCCATGCATTTTGTTCATGTTCCCACACTTCAAGAAATACCTTTATGCAAGCATAGTAAACAATCACTCAACCCTTGGAATCACCATTTTTCAGTGTCTGTCACCTACTCCCAAAAATGACTTATTTGGAGCATTTCTGCCGTGGAGAGAACAATTAAACTAGTACGTGGCCGTAGACAGGAAGTGACTATCAGCTGCACTAAAATATAAATCTTAGTTAAGAGAACAATGTCAACATTTCATTAGGTATCAAAATATCTGAAAACACCCTCGTTTACGTGACAAATACTTACGCTGTCTTGCTCCGCGTCACTAACGGGAAGAAAAAGAGGATACGAGATCATCAAATTGGGACAATCTGGAGTCAGCAAAAGCTGTGCCTCTGCTCGTTTGTCTCCCTTGCGTGAGCAATTTGGACTGGTTTTCTGCCCCTAGGGGGCTCCATTTTCTGTCGTCTGCTTGCAATGGCCACAAGAGAGCAATCGCGGCTTGTACAGAACTTGAACTGAAGAAAAGTGTAGAAGGAAATCTCAACAGCCCTTCCCCCGTATAGAAACCACAGACGTAAATGTCATTGACGTATCCTAGAAAAAGGTATAGACCCTAATATGATGTACCCACTACTACTATGGGATCACGAGGATCAACAGAGCTCACAAAGAGACGGAGTTAGGGATTAGGGAAATCGCTCTCGCACTGTCGGCACAAAATCTGCCGACATTTAACGTCTTGGGCAACATTGCTCACGTCTACGAACACCGTCTTGCGAGCACTGCACGACATATACATACGTTGTAGGAGATTGCTCGATTATGATATTTCAAGGGCAGTGCAAGATTAGCATGGCGCCTCCAGGCGCCAAGCTAATCTTGCGCTACCCTTGAACTATCATGGTGAGTCCATGTCCTGTGGATGGAGGTGGGTGTGAAAAGAAGTTATTTGTGAACTCATGAATATGCTGTCTCAGTCTTTTGACAAAAAGTCGGGATGTACGCTTTAGTGCGCGATATTTGCGTCACAATTATATTCGGACGTAATGCTGTTGTCTCCGAAGGTCAGGTCTCCTGAACGCAGCCACTCGAATGAGGTAACAAATTTTGCTGAACACTACAGTAACATAGAACGTCACTAAAGTGTGCAACCAGATTTTCCCAGCGACAAATTAACCTTTCTGCATTTAAACGTCATCGCTTACTGCATGCACTAGAAGGTTAAAACCATTCTGAAATAAAATAAAATAATCGAGAAACTTCGTTTAAAAGCATATTGCTGCCCTGATTTGGCACATAAGTCCATTTTGTGAAAGCGAGATATTTTATGTATTACAACTGAAACTCGCTGTTAACAAAAAGGGACACACTGGCTTTGTGCAAAATTAGTGCAGGCTGAGTTGCACAGCTTCTGGTATTTATTGTGATGTTCAGTTCAATAACAAGAAAAAAAAAGGTCATAGACTTTTGTAACCTGAGAGGGAAAGCTGAAAAATGTATATCCTACATTAATACAAATCAAGAAATGCCACTAAAGTTTCTAAACTGCCCAAATCAGAACAGAGATTCGTGAACTTTTCTATCCAGAAAATAGTGGAAAATATGATTCGTACACTGACACAAATCAAGAAACATTACCCCTTCGCTACTAGTGATCACAAATTTCGCGCCTAAAAAGACTGCACACTGTCTGACATTGGCGTAAAAAAACACAGATGGAAATGGGACAAAACTTGGCATAGAGAGTATAGGACTAACAAGAGACATAAATCCTCATGAGCCCCCGCAGTTAACTCATTCTACCCCGAAACAGCTGTCCACACCGGCTCAATATCTGGACCCCCCACTTGGGGGGACCTAGATTTAAATTTCCATGCACCTAGGGGCTGGAACAGTGGATATGTGATACGCCCCCCTTCGGGGGTGGGGGGGGGGGGGCTTCCATATGCATTGCTTTCAGTCTCTTACTTAGCGCCCCCTCTTTCCTATCTTTTTTTTGTGTGTGTGTGCTTGGACCAAAGTAGATCTATGATCATTGGTCTGTCATGCACACTTCTCTCCCTTGACAGTGCTTTTTCGTACTCACTTGGTAGTTCATTCTACCCCAACACCGAAATCCACAAATTTTGCCCTTGTTCTCTGAAGACTGCATTGCAGTGCAGGACACAGATCGACCATGATAGTTCAAGGGCGATGCCAGAATAGCTTGGCGCCCATAGGCGCCAAGCTATTCTGGCATCACCCTTGAACTATCATGGTCGATCCTTATCTTGCTGTGGTGTGTCTGGGGTAGAATGAGTTAAGGGGATAACTGCAGTGTTCCTACTCTTTTCGACACAAGGGAAATGATACAGATGTACTACTAGGGGTAAATGTACTACCCAAGGACCGCCTTAGAACAATAAACTTAAACAAAAATAAACTGAGAGTTAAAGCCCTCTGCAAACCCAAGAAAATATTATTGCATAGTCATTACGCCTATCGTGGTTTTTCCGTGGGACTGCTTTGGCCGGTACATGCGCCAAGTATGGATGCAATAAGCTAGTCAGAACAGAATTACCGCACCGCGTTACATTTGACGTCACGAGAGCACAATGAAGAAGCACTCGCAATGACAGTGTCCATTTCGGGTTTTCCACGCAACAGCACTGACGAGCAAAGGAAATGCGACACCAATCGGATCATCGGAAACATTTTAGTGTCGCACTGATTTCTTTTGCTCGTCAGAATACAAGGCCAGAAGTCCAGCTGACAATTGCACTGTAACCCGGCAGATCACCTGCTACATGACGTCTCGCGATGACGTAACCAACGACAGCCAGCGGACGCTCAAGCCGGACGAGAGAGTGTACCACGTGCAAGCCTCAGGCGCTCATCAGGATTTATATCTCTTGCCGGCAAGTACTGATCATCGTCCTTAACCCTTCGGGTGTCAGTAGCGATTTTGGTCGAGGTGATTCCTGTAGGAATCACCTCGACCAAAACCGCTACCGACACCCAAAGGGTTAACTTTGATAATTGCAGTCACACCAGCAGACCATTGACAGAGTTCAGAACCAGGCACTGCGTATCATCACCGGCGCAATGAGATCCACACCAATTGAAAAGATGGAAGAGACAACGGGCATCCCACCCGGCCCTGCGCATGAGAAGAGATTGCAAAGCCTTGATACAGTCCACAAAGGTCAAGTCTTCCAAAGACCATCCTATGAACGCTAGGATGAAACAACCAACCTCAGGGAGACTGAAAAGATCAAGCTTTGTGAAGGAGACGAGAGCACTGCAGAGAAAACACCAGGCAAAGCTGCCTGCGCAGGTAGAGGCTCTGAATCCTGCTAGCGACCTTCCACCTTGGGAAAGTAAGCCAGAAAACATCACCATCTCTTCCACGGTACCCTACATCACCACCAGAGATGAGCACAGCACTGTGAGCAAGAAAGCCCTGACACTGGCCATGCTCGAAGAAAAGTATCCCCAGTAAGCATGGATACGGGCATACACCGATGGATCAGCCACAGATGCAGTTCAGGATGGAGGGGCTGGGGTGTACATTCAGTACCCAAACGGAAAATGGCAGGCAGAGGCAGTACCAACAGGCCTTCACTGCACAAATTACAGAGCTGAGGTGGAAGCCCTAGTCCGCGCAGCTAACACCCTTAGTGGCACTGCAGACCCTGATGCCCAGATTGTCTTCCTTACTGATGCCATGTCTGTCCTTGAGGCAGCAACAGCAAGCAAACTGCCACGTCTACAAGAGGCACTGCAAAACATCAAGTGCACCAGACTGGTGCTGCAGTGGATCCCTTCACACTGTGGCATCTACGGCAATGAAGAAGCTGACAGAATGGCAAAAGTGGGCGCAGAGAAAGAACAAGATGAAAATGGAGTCAGCTTCACAGAGATGAAGACCATCATTAAGTCTGTGTACAGACCACCACAACGGCCCCTAGACAGTTACCATCAGCTGTCCAGACAAGAGCAGGTGACCATCTTTCGTCTGAGGACCGGGCACAACCGACTCAATTTCCTCCACCTGCACAGACGCTTCCACCTCGTGCCATCTCCCCTGTGCCCTTGTGGAGAAGCAGAGCAGACCGCAGAGCACATCCTCCAGGACTGTGGGAACCACCAGCCGCTGAGGGAGGAGATATGGCCGAAGCCCGCCACACTACAAGAGAAACTGTACGGGCCTGTGGAGGCGCTACAGAAGACCACAGATTTCATTTTGAGAGCCAAACTCCAAGTGTGACGGCGTTCGAGAAGAAGAAGAAGAATAATTGCATTCTTGCCGCGCTCTTAGCCGGCATAGGTCATTTGCAAGGGTCCGCTGCCTTGCTAAGCGGGACATGGGATATGAAACCCAGACCAAAACGTTGCCGACTGCCAAGCGAGTAATATGCAAAGGAAAATCGCAACAAAGAAAGAAACACGCTTAGAAAGGACAACTACCACGCAGTTTATTTTAATACAGTGTGTTGTAATTGTCCTTTAAAAGCGTGCTTCTGTCATTGTTGGGAGAATATATTGTTGAGATTGTGCTTTCTAAGCGTGTTTCTTTCTGACTTCAAAATGGCGACAGGAGTACCACAGCTGCTCTCCCCCTTTGCCTCTGTTGATCTTCTCCAGGTGGAAAAAATGGCGTGCCAAAAAAAAAAAAAAAGAAGGAAAAAGAAATATGTAAATCTTTGAAAGTTCGTTTGGGGGACAAGAAAATCAAATCCACGTAACGCCATTACATTTGATAGATCTCCTGCTGATTAATCTTTTGAACAAACTTGACAGAAGTTTGTGATTGTATTTCTTGTGGAGTTTTTGTTTGTTTGTTTGTTATTTTGAAAAGGCAGACGTCAAGAAGTCGGTGAGCCTGACCGTCAAAGTTAATTTGTCAGCTAGCCTTGAAGCATGCGCCAAGGACTTGAGAAAGGGATGTAGCTTATTTTGCGCTGTGATAGTGACTGAGCTGGTCTGTGATTTTAGCCGTAAGGTCCAAAATCACAGACCGGCACACGCAAGGAAGATGGGCATGTCCGCAAATTCAGTTTACGAAAAACATCTGCCGTATAACGTAGAAAGTCTTCAAGGCCAAGGCACAGTTGCATTAGGAACACACGCAATGTCTCGCGGCTCGATTGCCTCTCTCCAGTGAGTCCCAGCAAAGAGCACTCTATCGAAAGCGGTCCGAGGGTCTCAGGTGGCTTCCTTAGCGAAAAACATCTATCTGCAAGAGGCAAAGATCCTCATGAGCCCCCGCAGATGCGGGGGCTCATGAGGATCTACGCCCCTTGTCGTTAGAGATTATAGGATTAGCCCCAGTTGTACCTTCATTTGCCAGACGGATGAAAAAGCTAATAAGTTCTCAGCTTGATTCGGTCAAAGACGTGCAAAAAGTACATGCAGCTCTCAGAGCAATGACGTCAAAGTGACTCAGACACCACAATACTCGTATTTTTCAGAAGACAGAAAGGCTCTTAGGTAATGAGTGGTCGAACTTTTATTATTCCCTTTTCAGTCCTCTTCTCCGCAATCTCTCTCTCTTCTCCCCTCCCCCCATCCTCCCCCCCCCCCCCCCCCATTATTTCAGTCTTAGCCCGTTCAGTGCCCCTTGACACAGACTGTGTTTTTGCAAACTTAATTCGAATTAAAAAAAAAAAGTACATGTCCCATAAACATGGATTCCAAGTGGTGTCAGCAAGAGGCATAGATCCTCATGAGCCCCCGCAACTGCGGGGGCTCATGGGGATCTATATCTCTTGCAGTTGGGTACTGAAGGGATTAACCCCTTTACTATTGGAACACAACATGTACACATGATACCCCCCCCCCACCCCCACCCCCACCCCCCCACAAAAAAAAAAAAACCCAAATATATCTACACTAAATCACTGGCAGCTAACAGAACATGATACCACAGTTAACGCTGGATATGACAAAAAGCCAGGGGACCCGAAACTCTTTCGTCGCTATATCCTGAGGTTTGCTATAAGCGAAGAAGTTTACATAGAAAGAGTGACTTCTGGAGAACTGTTGTTATAATATCCGACTTTTTTGTTTAAAAGTATCCGACCTCGTTATAAGCGAAGTAGACTGCAGTGCCTAAGAAGACAGATTCGATACACTAAACCACTCGCAGCTTAGAGAACGTGATACTAGTTCCCTCATTCTGCCCGCGACACACCACAGCAAGATATGGCTCGACCATGATAGTTCAACGGTGGTGGCAGAACAGCTTGGCGCCTATAGGCGCCAAGCTATTCTGCCACCACCCTTGAACTATCATGGTCGATCTCATTGGCTGTCTCCTGAATTGTAATGCAGTCCTCGTACCTCGGGCACAATGAGTTAAATCATTTGTATCAGACACACCGTTAAAGCATTTCATGCGTTTGATGGGAAATCACTGAAATATAAAGTTGTTTAACTCATTCGAGGTGTGCCGCATCCAGATACGCGGCAAAAGAAGCCGCGTCTCGGGATGTGACACGTCTCGAACGTGTGAAACCAAGTAGGCTGTGTTTATTTAGAGATGCCATACGTAAGTCTTCTTTGGTTAACCCATTTAGCGCCAACTGATGCAGACTGTTTGTGAGTCTTCGTCAACTCAACACCAGACACCCCCAGCTGTCCCAGGAACATGGATGAAAATGTGGTATCAGCAAGAGGCATAGATCCTCATGAGCCCCCGCAACGGCGGGGGCTCATGAGGATCTATTCTTCTTGCAGTTGTGTGACGTTCACATTTTCTCTGAACGGCACTGTACGGGTCAAACTGAACCATCTGCAGCAGACGGCGGATCGTTTGAAGGACGGCGCCTAATTAACTTGACGCATGGGAAGGAAGGACTGAGCATCAACTGCCCGATGACTTTTGGCTCACTAGTTGCGGCGTCTCGTGGGGCGTTCTTGCTAGTTCGACTCCAGCTGGGGTCAAAATTTGTTCAGACTCTATTATGTCAACCGCCTTTGAAATCAGACCTTCGTCGTAGACAAAACAGGTTAACTTGAGCCCCACATGTTTCACGATTAACCTGTTGGCTGTCGGTAGCGGTTTTTGGTCGCGAAGAATTCCTTCGAGGAATAATCGCGACAAAAACCGCTTTCGACAGGATAAGGGTTAACGGTTTCCGTTCATGCCTGGTGATTGTGTAATGGGAGCCCTCTGGCGGCTTTTCGATGTGTTGAGACGTGACGAGAATCATGGCTCTGGTGCTTGTACGTATTGTCGTACCATTCACAAATTTGCCCGTTTAAGGATCACAGATGCAAATTGACGACAGGACATTATAAGTAAGTTGTCTGGATCCTCATGAGCACCAGCAAGCGAGAAAAGGCCATGACGATCTAGATTGAGGCTTCCTCACAGGACGAGGGTTGGTTATGGCACGCAAGCCCTTCGCTTTTCCTCCCCCCGCATGACAGTTGCGGTAATGAGTTTTTTCACCGAAGATGAAATACCGCAAGTCCCGGCCGTCATAAATTGCCTCCCTTGAGACAGAGGGTCATCAGAGTGACCGCCCCTTAATCCCTTCCTTCCGCCGGAGATCAGACTAATCCAGTGCGCGTGCGTCAGCGTCGGACCTATTTCACTACCACGTGACTCCATTAGTGCTCGCACCACAGTTGTACGCTTAGGCATGCTCATAGTCAGCCATCTGCAAGAGGTATAGATTTTCATAAACCCCTGCATCCTCAGGGGTTCATGAACATCTATATACTTCTTGCCGGAAGATCAATGCTATTCATTTCTTCAAACTGAGGATGTTATCTGTGTTCACGATTATGACTGTAAGTGAGGTTATTGTACACATGATCATCCGATTTGTCTCCATTGCTGTAGTCACGCAGACCTCTATCATTTCTGGCAAGGGAAGGGGGTGGAATGTATGGGGAAGTGGGACAAGTTTTTCCGGGTGGAAGGTGATGAGGGAGGAGGTGGATGTGTGTGTGTGTGGGGGGGGGGGTGGGTGGGGGGGGGGTAGAATGCTTTGTACATTTAGACTTTTGCCCTAAGGCCAGGATTTCGAAAGGTCCGGAGGCACTTTTATGGGTCTAGAATTGAATTGTAAAAATCCATACAGTCCAATAACTTTAAACAAGCTAGCTTCAGGTCAAAGCCGAAAACATACTCTTACTTAACTGAATGATTATTTTAAAAAAAATGATAGAATTCCGAAAAGAAGAAGAATGAAAAAAAACATTACAGAACTCCTGATCGGCCAGATGTCCTTATGCTTAATGGGAACATAAAAGGCCAACAAGCTGACAAAAACTAAATGAATGTTTTCCGTATTAGGTGTAACTGTAAGCGAAGCATGATCTTCATACAAAATCGGCCCAACTACGATTCCACTGCCATGCAACGTGTCCCAGTGATATCTACAGCCTACGACTCCGAGAAGCCACACGGGGTGACTGTCATCCAGCGAGCAAGAGGTCCTCGATCGAGGCCTTTGTGCGTAGTGGGCACAGATTGGGCAGCCAGTTATGGTCCTTACTATTTACAGGCACAGTCATCGCAAATAGACGGAGTGCCAAGTGCCTGGTGGTCACTGAACTGAGGTGCCGACTATAATTATTAGGGGCTTACTGAATGGGTGATTGCCTTCCTGCTTCCCAGCGGTCGAGTTCACTGGTTTCATCGATGATTACACCCCTGGTTTTTCCACGGTTCTTACCTCATCTTAGCCCCAACGCAATACAAACGACTATGGATCGACCATGATAATTCAAGGGTAGTGCCAGATTAGCTTGGCGCCTGATGGCGCCAAGCTAATCTGACACTACCCTTGAATTATCATGGTCGATTCATCTCCTGCGGGCGGCCAAATGGTACGTAGTTCACAAACGGTTCTTACAAGCCGGGTTTTCTTTGGCAAACGGTTCTTACACCCTTTTTTTTTTCTTCCCACACTCAGTTTTTACACTCGTCATGTATACATGTGTGAATATGCTTGCGTTGGTGCTTGTGTGTACGCGTGCATGTGTGTGTGTGTTTGCGCGCGCTTGCGCGCGTGTGTGTGTGTGTGTGCGCGCGTGCGTGCGTGCGTGCGTACGTGCGTACGTATGTGTATGCATGTGTGTGTGAGTCTGTGTGTGTGTCTGTGTGTGTGTCTGTGTGTGTATCTGTGTGTGTGTGTGTCTGTGTGTGTGTGTGTCTGTGTGTGTGTGTGTCTGTGTGTGTGTGCCTGCGTGTGTGTCTGTGTGTGTGTCTGTGTGTGTGTCTGTGTGTGTGTGTGTCTGTGTGTGTGTCTGTGTCTGTGTGTGTGTCTGTGTGTGTGTGTCTGTGTGTGTGTGTGTGTGTGTGTCTGTCTGTGTGTGTGTCCGTGTCTGTGCGTGAGCATCTGCCTACGTGCGCATGTGCGCCGTACGTGCGCATGTGCGTGCGTTCGTGCGCATGTGCGTACGTGCGTGTTGGTGCGTCCGTCGGTGTGGGCGTGAGTTTATTCGTTTAGTTGTGCGTGCTTGCGTGTGTACGTGTTGTACATCTACCAGGTGTCACTGCAGCACCATTAATCCCTCCCACCCCCCACCCCCCGCACCCCCACCCCCGCCTCCCACCCCACCCCCACCCCCACACACACAAAAAAAAAATCAGATAGGCATTTTGTGACAATGTCCCTGTTTCAGTTTTGTCTGAATGCTTTCATCACCATCAACTGAGATAAAGTGGACAACATTGAACACGAATGCCAGCACTTACTCTTATTGTATTTTGTTTAACACGTTCTGCCCGCGACACACCACAGCAAGATATGGCTCGACCATGATAGTTCAAGGGTGGTGGCAGAATAGCTTGGCGCCTATAGGCGCCAAGATATTCTGCCACCACCCTTGAACAATCACGGTCGGTCTGTCTCAGTCCTGAATTGTGATGCAGTCCTCAGAGGATAACTCCAAAATGAGGGGTATCTCGTACCTCGGGCACAATGTGTTAACCCCTTTGTACTTGTGTGCAGTTATCGGTACTGTTCACAGTACCACACACGCTGTTCGCAGTACCGCGTGCACAGTGGAGTAACTCTTTTGAGCCCCGACGCACTACAAGAGGAGATGGATCGACCACAATAATTCAAGGGTAGTGCCAAATTAACTGTCACTACCCTTGAATTATCATGGTCTATCCATCTACGCAACTGTCACATGGCACCTTTATTAGGGAAATGCGTCTTTGGGGTTGAATGGGTTAAAGCAGCCCAGAAGAGAGGAATACTTCAAACTTTCTGTTGGCCTTTTACAAATATGAACGCCAGTTATTTTGTTGACCCCTTCACTGTCAGTGGACAGAAATGAATTCTCTTTCGTTTTGCACGAGGGACGCACGTCTTGTTGAATGGACTCCCCGAGAGACGTACTAGAGCCTCGTGAGCCCCCGCATTTGCGCAGGCTCATGAGGGTTTATAATAATAAATAATAATACATAGTTCAGTCTTGTATAGCGCTGTTCTCCAGGAAAACACTGGACTCACTGCGCATGCACAACAGCACGCCCTCTTTCTCAGACATACGCACGATTATTATACACTACTTTCAAACACCCCATCTCTTCCCAACACCTTACATTCACTTCCTCTAGGATCAGAATAAAAGGCAGTCAACAGTTAGCTAAAGACGAGCTTAGTGTTAAATGCCCGACAGAAAAGAAAAGTCTTTAAGTGAGCTTTGAACTGTGACAATGTGGGCAGATTCCGCATTTCAGTTGGCAGCGAGTTCCACACATATGGGGCTAAAAAGGTGAAAGAACGCTCCATGACAGTTTTCATGCCTATTGTAGTTGGGTGGTGCTCACCGTGTCCCGACAAGCGAAGGGGTTAAAATGAGAGAAATCGCTAAAACAGATTTCACGAGCGTCATCGGAAGGTCATCAGTTTCCCTATGTCCCCCCCCCCCCCCAACAACCCCCCCCCTCCCCCCCATCCCCGCGCCTCGCAAACCAATCTAGAAGTAGAACAAACATCCCTCACTCTGACGATTGTGTATATGTAACCCCAGATTTTCGGCCAGCAAGGGACATCGATGCGCATCAGCCCGTACGACTACAAGGACTCATAAACATCGCTGAACCTTGCCGACCGAATCTATTAATTTTATGTCTCGTATCTTGGTCCCTGTCAATGCCACGTCTTTGACATCACCTTCGTGGTGGCAGAAGACCATACGCTTGAAACGTTTTAACTCATTCAAGACGTACTGCATTCGGATAAACCGCGGCGTATCCGAATGAAGTACGTCTCGAATGAGTTAAACATTTATACGTCTGCAGTGTGCAACACACACAAAAAAATCTCATTTTTAATTCTACAAATGTAAAATTAATTAACAGATATACCTTACTCTTGCGACGTAACTGCAGTTAACAATTTCTGTAAGTAAATGACATAGATTCTCATGAGCCCACGCGACTGCAGGAGCTCATGAGGGTCTATGCCTCTTGCTTATAAGAGATGCTGGCTCAGGCTCAAGTATTTTGGCAAACATCGCTCCCGTGGGATGGCGAAATTAATCGACATAAAAAAAAGTGATGTCCGAGGCAGGCTAGGAAGGATTCATTTAGAACCAGACTTTGAACTCTTACTGTCAATGACGATGATGGTTATGATGATGATGATGATGATGGCTGCGGTTGTAATGATGATGATCAAATGAAAATCTGATGCGCGGTGATGACGATAGTGCTGGTGGTTTAAAATAATGATGATGATGATGATGACGATGACGATGATGATGGCGACGAGGATGATGCTGATCATCATCGTCGTCATCATCATCATCATTGTCGTCATTATAATAATAATCATCATTATAATAATAACTCATCCACTAGAGGCAATGCAATACTTCCGACAGTCTCTTTTGATGGTGGTCATGAACGATAGTAGTGTTGACCATATACTACAAAGATTAAGAGAGGGACAGAAAAAAACGACATAGACGATAATGATACTGACAGCAAAGACGACGACCATAGTCACGTTCTACCTTTTGTTACTCGTAAATTCTAGTAAAATAATATCGACTTTTATTTGCCATCCATTTGGTCTGTTCACGTGGACTGGAAGATGCCTTTGCTCAGGCGCAAACAGAGGCGTAAGTCACGTTGATTTAATTTGACTCATTCGAGACGTGCCCCCTGCGGATACGCGGCTAAAAAAACACACCACACAACAACAACAAATAACTGCAAGGCAATCATCATCAGTCGGGCGCCTTTAGGAACAAATGTGGGGGAAAAAAAGAAAAAAGGAGTTGCGGCGTGGGTGGGTGCTGTACAGATGTCATTACATCATGCTCGTCTTTTTGTCCATGGCGGGCTATTCAGAGAGGCACTTGCCAGCACATTCCTACACCAAGACCCTTCCTCCGAAAGAGACATAGATTCTCATGATCCCTTGCAGATGCATCTATGTCTCTTGCTGGCTGATATGATCCCTTTTAACCACTTCCCTGCCACCGGACGCATATTTAGTTGTTGACATCTGTGTTCAGTCAGCGACCAAAGGCCGCAACAGTCGAAGGAACAAAGATAAAAACTGATTTCAGCAAGAGATATAGATCCTCATGAGCCTCCGCAACTGCGGGGGGCTCATGAGGATCTATGTCTCTTGCTGTTGAAACTCGTACACTTTTTTTTCTCGACAGTCATGGAGTTAATTTACATCCTCGGAGTGAGGAACTTTCGCTTGACCGCTAGGTTAGCTACAGAGGCGTGGGCGTGGGCTGACATTGAAAAACTGATGATGCCGCTCATGGGAATCTCTGTGTCTTGTGGGGGCGAGATGGGCTCCAGCAGGTTCCCTGAAGTGAAAACATGGTTAGGATCGAAAGACAGCTGAAACTGCTCCCTCCATCGACGTGCAGCAATCTCCACGACACGTAGACTGTGTGGCCGGCTTGCAGAGGTGTCTTGAGTATTAACCCCTTCAGCCCTGACGCACTGGAGCAGGAGATGGCACTGCCCTTGAATTATCATGGTCGAGCCATCTCCTGCAGCTGGTGCATAGTCATTAGATGACGCCTCCAAAAGTTGGGGAATTACGGAAGTCGGGCTGAATGAGTTAGTGTACCTCGAAGTCAACATTCACATAAATATTCCCTTGAGTAGAGCAGGTCGTAGGGAGTTTGTATGAAAGGAAAAACTCTCAAATGATTGCATCCGAAAGTGTGAGATCGATCTCTACAACGTCGATCGCGCGTAACGACCCATTCACTTCAACTTCGGGAACTCACTTGTTCCAAGGACAAATTCCGTCTTTTGAGAAGACAATTCGGACCCAAAAAGTGACTGCCAAGCGCGTAAGATCCCAAGTAATTAACCAGCAAAGAAAGAAACACGCTTTAGAAGGACAAGCACAAAACCTTAATGCAGCAGAACCTGTTCTGAGCGACCGCCGTTATGAGAGTTTACCTGAAATGAAAGACCATCATTTAGCTGGCTGTTGCGAAACCTGTCTTTTAAGACCGCCTTAAAAAAGTGTACTGTAACCTGTTCTGGGCTTGTCCTTCTAAAGCTTGTTTCTATCTATGTTGATTTATATATATATATATAAAGAAACGCTTGAAGCCAAAGGGTCGACCGACTAAATTTCAGCCATGTCAGTGAGCATGTTCCCCATTTCGACCCCAACACGGTGACTGCGCCTAACAACGTTTCGCCGAATGTAATGCAATTTACGTCAGTGTTGTTGTTTTTTCCCCTCCACGTTCATCATATTATATTAAAACCGTAAGCTCCAAAATCACAGATCAGCACACATTGAGTAATAAGAAGAAAGGAAAGAAGCCATTCAGAATAAATGGATTTGCTCACGTTCCCTCATTTCATTTTGCACAATCCTCCAGATCAATTCGTGTAGGGTCGACTGCATATAATAAAGTTATCTCCCAAACGACGTGTAATTTAAGCCTATAATTCATTTTTGGACAGTTATACCCTATTAAATATAAATATCATCAATTCAAGGAGAATGTATTGTCCTTCAGGTTCGAATCAGTTACGTGCGTAGGGGAAGAATGGGATTGGGGGTGGGGTGGGGTGGGTTGGGGGAGGGAGGGGAGGGGGAGAGGAGGGCTTCCAACTTTTCCAACTTTTTGCTCAATACATCAAGTGGCCAAGGAACAGTTTTCTTGTGTTTCAGCGAATGAATCAATGAATGAATGAAGAATGAATGAATAAATGAATGAATGAATGTAAAATGAATGAAAAATGAATGAATGAATGAAGGAATGAATGAAGAATGAATGAATGAATGAATGAATGAATGAATGAGTCAATCAATGAAGAATAAATGAAGAATGAATGAAGGAATGAATGAAGGAATGAAGGAAGGAATGAAGGAATGAAGGAATGAATGAGAGCAACAAACAAGAAAACGAAATGAAGGGAGAGGGATGGGATGGGAGTGGGTGGAGGGCGGGGGTGGGGTGGGGTGGGGTGGGGGTGGGTGGGGTGGGGGTGGGGGTGGGTGGGTGGGGGGTGGGGGGTAATCGACGCCTGCACACACATTCACTCAATGTCCCAGACATCTAAGATCAGCGTTCAGCTTGTTTCTGTCCTTTACTTCACCATCTTCTCCGTGGTGTTTCTGAAACCTGTCAACACCTTCTCACCCTCACCCTCCCTCCCACCCACCCTACCTTCTCCTCTCCACCCCCGGATCCGCTCCTGTTTTTACCATGATTTAATTCCTTCGTTGCCGGAACACCAGTCATGTGCACAGCTATATACAAGAGGCATTGATCCTCATGAGCCCCCGCAATTGCGGGGGCTCACGAGGATCTATGCCTTATGCTGGTGCAGTTTTGTATCGGTGTTCTTGGACGCTGGATGTGATTTGGCGACGGGTTGGCAATGATTTTAGAGATACAACTTGTGGCCATAGCAGCAAAGACATTAAGGGTGAAAGGGAGGAGGTGTATGTGTGCGTGTGTGTTTGTGGGTGGGTAGAGGAGGGTAGGGGGGTGGGGGGGGGGGATGGGAGCGGGAATAAAGGAAAACAGACAAGGAGGCGTTGTTGACATTCTCAAGTTGCAAGTGTCAAAAGTGTTACGATCATTGTGGTGAATACGTCTTGACAGGAAGTCGATAACACCGTGCGTGCCTCTGTGTGTGTGGGTGAGTGTGTGTGTGTGTGTGTGTGTGTGTGTGTGTGTGTGTGTGTGTGGCTGTGTGTGTGTGTTTGTGTGTGTGTCTGTGTGTGTGTCTGTGCGTGTGTGCGTGTGTGCGTCTATGTGTGCATGTGCGTGCATGCGTGCGTACGTGCGTGTGTGTGTCTGTGTGTGTGCGTGTGCGTGTATGTGTGTGTGTGTGTGTGTGTGTGTGTGCGTGTGTGTGTGTGTGTGTGTGTGTGTGTGTGTGTGTGTGTGTGTGTGCATAATATTATTAAACTGAGAACTATGTTGTTTGACGGCAAGCTTGTCAAATAGGTAAAAATCGAACCTTTCTTTGCCAGGGCAAATTCAACATCAAATAACCCAATCCAAGGAAGACGGATATAAATAGGGCCAGCAAGAGGCAAAGAACTTCACCAGGCCCCGCATCTTCGGATCATCACGAGGGTCTTGCCCTTTCTTCAGTCGGTTGCTGCTCTCATTTTATCCGACATGGAAGGGGTTACCCAATATTATATCACGACCGAACCCGACGACTGCGTAATATAATCGCAAGCTGACCCCCCGAAGCCATTCTGGCACCACCCTTGAACTATGACACTCATGTCTTGTTGTCTAGTGTCTGGACTCAGAAGGTTGAACTGGTGACTATTACGACGTATGTCTCAGTCACCATGTCTGTGACGTTCTGGTAATGCACAGCATGTCTCCATCATTGGATCCTGCTCTCGCAAGACTTCTGTCGATTATCTGTAAACAATGTGTGCTGGTCTGTGATTTTGGACCTTACGACTGTAAGCAGAATGGTCCAAAATCACAGACCAGCACACCCGTAAGGCCCTGAATCACGATCCAGACCACTATAAATCGACAGACCGCACAACACATTTTTTTCCTTTCCTGAAAAAAACACTGAAACGCATAACATTCCTAATGAGACTAGTCAGACAAAAGATCAATGTCGCTAATTGACAGCGAGGCGCGCAGCTCCTCACGCGCCGGGTGTGGCAGACACTGGGGGGCTAACTGATTGGAGAAGGTGCCATGCCCGTTCCGCTGTCTTCTTATCTAAATCTTCACTCAGCCATTGGCCAAGACTGCTGTCATCGGCTAATGTAAGACAAGAGGTGTTATAGCAATGTTATCTGGCGATTACCTTCAGCTGTGGTGATCTCCCAGCATAACTACTTTTATTCTCTGAAATCAAAGAGATTAACTCTTTCGCGACGTGCCGCAACCGGATTCGCGGCATCAAACCGCGAATCCGGATGCGACACGTCTCGAAAATGTTAACAAAATGCCCATAAAGTCGGAATGTGCATGACCACCAAGATGGTGGTGTTCTTCAAACAGCCACACCACGCAACTTAAAATCCACTCGGAGTCGGAGTATGGCCAGTCACGTACGTTGTGAGGTAACAAGAAGCAGCCATACACGTAATCCTCTCACCTGCTGGATGACACTGGGAGCGCTCAGCCCAGGCACGCAACATCATCAACAACAAACAACAACATCAACAACAACAACAACCCCTTCGCTGCAAGTTGACACATTGTGTTCTGCAGTGCATCGCCAAAGAGCCCCAACCGCCCAAGGTCGATGACGATGGTCACGTGGTCTTGTTTCCTACCTTTTGGTAACGCATTTAACCCTTCTAACTGCCAGTGGAGGCAGACTGTGTTTCCGAACTCTTCGTTAACTGAACTTCAACCAGCCCCATAAGCCGTACAAGGACACTAGATTCGACGCGGTGACAGCAAGAGGCATGGATCCTCATGAGCCCCCGCGACAGCGAAGGCTCATGAGGATCTATGCCTCTTCCACTTGGGTTGTGTTCAGTGTTCTCGGCAGCGTAGAAGTTATATTGGCATTGTCCACGACGCAGAAAATTGTGCTGTGATTTGAAACGACTGATACGCCTCGAAACATAATTATATTTCCATGTGTGTCATTTATCCTCGGCAAACTTAACCCCTTCAGCCCTGAGGCACTACAGCAGGAGATGGGTCGACCATGATAATTCAAGGGTAGTGTCAGACTAGCTTGGCGCCTGTCGGTGCCAAGCTAATCTGACACTGCCCTTGAATTATCATGTTCGATCCATCACCTGCAACTGGTGCATAGTCATTAGATGATGCCTCCAGAATTTGGGAAATGCGGTCGTCGGGGCTGAATGAGTTAAATACGTCGGATATAGCAAAACGCCAGGGGACCCCGTTTTTTCTGTTGTTGTTTGTTGATATATAGGTCTACAATAAGCGAATTAATTTAGATGCATTGTCGACGGGACCTTCTAAAAATGTGCTGCGCTATCAGATTTGTGTTATACCCCACCCTGATGTAAGCGATTATTGACTTGCATAAAATGTC